>VXBH01007257.1:602198-621298 GCA_013400035.1 Rynchops niger
GGAGTTGTTTGGGGTTAAATGGCTAATATAGTGGCTTGGCATCCAAAGGCAGTTTCTAAATAAAGCTTCCTGGTTTTAGGCTAACGTGCTCTGCAGTGTTGTTACTAGCCATTTTATCAATGCGAGCTTTTATTTGTGGTTCAGGAACCAGAATTTCTTCCTGAAGAAATATACAGTCTGAAAAATTTCAGTCAATTCTAGAAAAACATAAAGATCAGAGAAACTTTAGTCTCCAAAAATCAGTCTAATTAGAGTATCAGTAGCTGCTTTTCCAGTGTAACTGCAATAAGCATCATGGGAAATTAGCAAGATAATTATGGGAATCGTTCAATGAACTTGACTGCTTATTTGGCAAATAGTTCATTTGTAATGAAATGCTTTGTGCTGTGTTCTACTGTTCTCTTCGAAAATACTCTCTTAGATTCTGTTTTATACACCCAGTTCCACAAATACTTTAGCCCATTTAAACCCTTATGTAAAAGGTGGGTGGGGTGGGGGATAAAGTGTGAAGTTCACTTTTAATCAAGTAATTCTGCTTGGTCAGGTACTGCCAAAGCATATGAAGATTTTGGGTTTTCCTTTTTTTTTTTTGTGGTCAGTGCACGATCTCTTTTAACAGTTTTTTAATATAAGACACTAGAAAAATGGTGACGCAGCACATATTGCATTTTTAATTATTGCTTTTATTTATTTGCTGGTGAAAATTAATTCAGAAATAGGCATTGCAAGTACACAAACTACAACTTCAAAAAAGTGCTTGACAAATAACTCGAGACATAAGCGTTCTGTAAGAGGAAATGAAAACAAAGGATGAGGTTTGGCCAAAATTCGTACTTATATGCATCTTTTTTCTTTTCTTTTTTTTTTTTTTTTCTCTAGAACAGGCATGATACAGTGTACAATATTAGAAACTCTGATTTTGTCATAACCAACTAAATAAATTTTGTGTATGTGTTTCTTCTATCTGTGTGCTTTTTAGTGTACGTTTGATTTTACGGTTACTGTCGATACAGTTCTTACTGCTTTCTCTTTCATGCTAAGAGAAGATTAATAGTATACGTAAGGAAAAAAAAGAGAGGTACTGTAGGAAGTTTGACTCTCAAAAGAAGTCTTATAAACCATGAGCTCTGACAGAAGCATACACTTACTGTTATTGTTTTGTATTTATTCAAAAGCTGCCAGTCTGCCCGTGAGGTTGGTACCATCCCCGGAGAAGAGAAGCTTTATGTCATTGCCAAGTAGCATCTCTTTGATTAAACACATCAATTAATTCTGCTGTAATCTAACAAAATGAGGTCCTTTTGACTTAAACCTTTCTTAATGTGACACGTCTGTTGCAGACAAGAATGTTTTTAATTGAGGAAATGATGCTGTGCACACCAAAGAATATTATTTTTTCTAGTAGAGACAGAGCAAACAAACCCCTTAAAATATCTTAGTGTGTTCTGGAGTGGATTTAGGTAGCACCGTTAGCCAATAACTTTTATTTATCACTGATAGTGAGCATTGTTGGAAGAGTAGTAGGACTTGAGTCCTGCTTTGGGGGCGTTTTAAAGACCCACAGTAAATCTGGAACAATAGTGAGTCCTTCAGTTCAATTCTCAGTTATGTTCTACCAAACGAAAATTTTCTTACACCTTGGTCTTTATTAAGGTGTAATCTTTATTCTCAGATTACACCTTAATCCTGCACTGCTGACAGGAGGGAAGACCCTGGGTGCCGAAGCTGTGTTGTATGACATTTCTTTCTCCAGGTAGTTGGGTGTGTACGATGGACTGAGTTGCTAAATGTGACTGCGCAAGTCCAGGTGTGTGGTACCTGAAGTGATCTTAATGAAATGACACCGTTTCTCAAAGCTCATGTAAGATGTAATGCGTAGGTGCCTGAGTAACCATTGTAAATCCGTAAGTAAGGGATATGAAAATATTGTGCCTTTTCCCCTTTTCATCTATTTCTAATAGAATCCAATAATTACTTGAAAGCAGAGAGAATTAATGACTGAAGCAAGTCAGCATGGTATTTATAAACCTATGTTAAAGTTACCTGATGTAGTGAGGCATTAATCACAATTTACAAGGAGGAGCAATTTTCATGTTTCTCTCCTGATATATGTCAAAGTTTGGGTTTTGTTTTATTTTTTTTGTTTTGTTTTATTTTTATCTAGGATTCCCTGCAAGCTAACATTGGCTCAAGAAAAGCTTAAATCATGTTTTAAATACACATGGTAATTGGTTAAATTGAAATAAATGAAATCAATTAAAACACCAAACTCAAATTCTTCAGTATTTCTGTTCATGAAGTGCTACAGTGATAAATTAAGTGAAATCCACAGTGACAGAGAAGAATGTACCTTAAAATTGCCTTTTTCAATGTAATCTAAAGAAAGAATCAGTGAAGAAGAAAAAATGTAGAGGTATGGCAATGCTTTTAGTTTTAATTAATAGTTAATATCAGCAATATTTAATAATTCTTTAAGTATTGCAATACTCTGCGGTATGCTAATATATGCTGACTATAAAAATGTTTTTGGAGACCCAGAAATATGCAGTGCTGTGATTTGCCTCTTTTAGATTATTCCAGTTAGTTCACTGCTTCCATCTGAACTTGTAGGAACATGCAAATCTCTGAGAGAACTAACACAGGAAAACATGCACGACTTCTGGTTTTGCTGAAGAGATGCTCAGGAAAAACACTTATCTGGCTTTGTTTTCATTTTCTTTCTCCTTGTAAAGACACTCAAAATCCTACATTTATAAATCAGTGAACAATGTCATGTAATGAAAAGTATTGTAATCCCATCAAATCAAATTTAGATGTTTTATAAATTGTGGTGATTGGTTTATGAAGATGCCTACTGTTCCCCTACCCCCCTTTTGATTTGGGATTGATTATACATGCAAGCTCTGAGTTTGAACCAGGAATTCATGCTGATTATTTTTCTTTAGCCATTAACATAGGTTAACCTCCTCACACATGAGGCTTATTGAGGGTTTTGCCCTTCTAAATGAATGCTACAGTACCTCCAGTTTTATTACAAACTATTTTTAATAATCATGAAACGCTGTTTGTAGACTTTTTCTGTAAAAGCTAAGATGTACTTTTTAGGGTACCTACAAGGAAGATGCACTAGCAAGAGACACAGAGTGCCCTGTTCCTTTTTTTTATGTTGCATCTGTAGTAAAAGGCCTTACCCACATTTGTAGTGAAAGCTTAGTTTTTAAATTGCTAGAGAATGGGATCTGGTGTAGACAGAGTAAGAAAGGCTCTTGTAACTGACAAAGTAATGAGTTAAACGCTGATAGTGCGCTGACTTGGCAGGCAGAGGTACAAATATAGCATGCTGAAGAATAATTCCCTTACAGCCTCGGACATTAATTACAGACTATTCTGTTAAGAAAAGACATGGTTGGCTGGTGGGATTCTCCTTTCTGTCTTAGCCCAGAGGCCAAATTGTGATTTTTGTGTGTGTTAGGAAGTGAGTATATAGCTTGAGCAGATCTGGGTTTGTATATACAAGTACAAAATAGAAAAATATGTCGGTGCTTTTTATTTCTTCTACACACACACACACCAGCCCCTTATTATTTACCTTTGCATGGTTTTGTTTTATTTTCTTTCAAGTCAATTAAGCCTGTAATGTTGAAGGTCCTCAGCCACTCTGTAGTAACAGCGCCATAGGGCTCAATCCAGCAGAATGCTGAGCACTCCAAACCCAGTACCATACGTAACGTAAGTGCATATTTACAGTTACGAATGTGATTGGTTGTGATGGGGATTTCCATGGCACTGCATGCTTGATTTCTTTCTGGGTTTGAGGGAAAAGCAATGGAGCACCCTCTAGGGATAAGCTCCTGTTATGAATACATTTATTTAATTATTGCTCTTGTGTGTAGTTTTGGGGTTCTACCTGCAGAATTCATTGCTCTTTGATGCAGAATGATCATGGTTCATCTAATGAATACTTGAAACACTTTTATGCCGAGTTAATCCATTTGTCATTAGCCTTTTGTAGTTTGTGTTTAAATTTCTCTAAATTGGCACAGGTTTTTCAGTAGTCTAATAGTATGCATGATGATCTTGTAATCCTTTGTTACATAAAATTGAATAAATTTGGTCAAATGAGCGTAAGAACTGAAAAATTCGATGGTGTAAGTAGAGGTTCAATTAAGTAAGTCAGATTCCTCCTTCTCCTGCCATAGTGTTCATGTTTTAGTTGCATGATCAGTATCCAATGTGTAATGACTGATCTTAAAAATTAATGACCAATTCTTCATCTGTTCTTGGATCTATGATTCCCAGTGGATCTTTATAGGAAAAGTAACATTTCCCTGTTTCCCCTTTTAGGAAATGCAGATAGACTTAGTCCCTAGTGCCTAGTACATGATTTTAACAATGTATGTAATCACAAACCATCACCAGTAAGAAGTCATAACTCAAGGGCTGGAAACACTGAGAAAAAAGGCTTGTTTAGCGTGGCATGGATTGGGTACCTGGAATTGGTGACTCTGATATCTGTAGTAACCATAACACATCTGAGGGATATTTTATCCAAGGAAAAGCAAAAATTTGTGAAACATAACAGAGGCAATAGCATTGAGATTAGCAGTAAGGATAACTTTATGAATTCTTAAAAATAGTCTCTGTGATAATTACAGAGTAGAATAAACGTATCCAATATTTTATGTTTAACTGCTGTTGGAAAAAGCAAGGTATTTCTGATGATATCAAAAATCCTGTGTAGCACAACTAACCTCAGAACCCGCCCCTCCCCCCCCCCCAAAAAAAAAAAAAGTTAACCAAATATAAAGCATTCAAAGGTCTCCTCTATCTTGCTTCTAGACAATCCAGTTCTAACTTTGTCACAGGAAGAGCTAGTCCATAAGCCTGGACTTTTATGTTATACCATCTTGATTTTCTGTTAGTTTTCAGAGCATCACCTGCAGCTTTCACGAGCTTGCAATTGAATCCTCCTAAACTATTGCAAAACAGCTGAAATTTCTCTGAATTGCTGCCTGGTTTATGATTAAAATGGTATTAGGGAGAAGTACTGTCCTTTTCATAACTTTGAAGAAAAATGGGTCATTTGACCTTGTATTTACTGAAGACAATAGCTAGCTAGCTCCTTCTACCTTTCAGGCCAACTTGACATCTCGGGGCTTTGTTATACATTTCCCTGGAGGCACTGGTGCTTTCATTTTGCTTGAGATAGAATAACAGAAATGTTTTGATTAAAAGGACCAGCCAAAGCTAAGTTCAGTGTTTACCCTGAAGCACGATTGCTGTGAGAACATGGGGTTTATTCATCCAACCATTACAGAAAATGGTTTTAAAAAAATTACTCTTACATTCACTGATTTCATTGTAAATGAAGGCCCCCAGCCTTCCCTGTGGGCTTGCCATTACAAAGAAAGGTATGGATTGAAGAGGGGAAAACTTCTATGTCTAACTCAAACATGTCAAGTGTTCACTTCTTTGCCGAAGAAGAATAATGCATTTAATTAGACTATCATTGTGACAAATTGGTTGTGATGAGGCCGTCTATCTCGGGAAAGTGATGCTAATCTCTCTTGTAGTTTAAAGGCTATCCCGTGTTGGCATAAGAAAGATAACTAATCTTTTTGGGGCCGTGGGAAACCAAGAAATTCTTCCTATTAGAAATGACTGGATACTTCAATTGCCTTATATGTGTATTTTTTTTAAATGAGGAATGGTTTTGAGGACAGCAAATGGGACTAGATCCTACAAATTACTTAAGCACTGCAGAACTCAACTTGTGAGTGCCTAACTCGTTAAAATCTCTGCCCCTAGGGTGGAGTCCTAAGCCTACAGTTTAACTCTCCTGTACAGTAAGGAGAGATTTACCCACCTCAGGAAGCTGGTCCTGAAAGTTACTGTCTGAAGGACCTCCTTGAACAAGCTGAAAGGAATTACAGAGCGGTGTGGCAAATGCTTTGCAGCTGAGATGCCACCAGAGCCACTGAGTTCGGGTGTTGCTACTGTTGCCCTGCAAAACTAAGAATCCTCCCCTAAGAAAACGCACTGACGTTTATTTCTCAGTATTCAGCATACCTGTTTCATTTCAGAGTGTGGCTTGCGCTGCATCACCTCCAAAAATTGTGCAATGTAACAATTAGCAAAATCTTCACAAATTTTTGTTACCGTGTTTTCTAATACAGGGCTTGGCATAAAGAGAAATAACTTATTATTCTGCTGTATTTGAAGAAAATTTTGGATACTTTCTTAACCTGACAGGAGCGATCGCTAAGGATCTTGTGAAGTTCAGTAAAAATAAACACTACTGCCGAGACTATTGTAGATAATGCTGAATTAATACAGTTCCTAGTAAAAGGTAGAAGATCAGATAGGCCGTTAGCCTTTGGTGATTCACAAACACGCTCCTGACACATCACTGTTTCCTAAAGAAAAATATTTTACCATTTCTAATGCCCCATCTTAGGCTTTTTTAAAGGCTGCATTCTTAGCATCCCACCCCTCTACCTCCAATATAGTTTCCTAAACTTTTGACCATTTTGTTAGTCTCTGGTCTGTCTCTGTCTTGAGGCCTCGCTGAAGCTCAGTGAGCTCATGGTCTTCTGTCTTTCACATGTAGCTTTGTTAATATTTCCTAAAAGAACTGGTAATTTTGAGCCTCCTTGTTTTAGATAATCATTACTTAAATTTTAGGCAGCTATATTAATCTACATCTTTCATTGAATTTATGTAGTTTTCAAAAAAATCTTGTGTCAGTTCCTTACTGTTCTGTGGTCCGTGTCCATAGCAAGGTTTTCTGGACAGGCAGGCGCAGAACATCAATGAGGAGATTGACACAGGACAAATGTGTGAAAGTTGGCATTGACTATTAACTGCTAACCTTGGTTAGGCTGTTGATCCGAAGTGACCAAATATACTAGAAATAGATGGGGGTGGGGAAATGGCTTGTTCTAGCTCCTTGCAAAGCATAGGCACTTCACCTGGAAAGTGATACCTGGCCTTACACTTCAAGGCAGTGTGAATGGCAACCAGCCAGCGGGTTCCTTTCATTTAATTATTGCGAACACCTGTATGGTACAGCTGGGCCATGTGAAGATGAGTATACTTTGCTGGAATGCTAATTAACTCTTGTAAGTAGCTAAACTGTATTAAACTGACAACCACAGTGCAAAAAGCATTAAAGGTCATGAGGGACTGTTGTATCTGTGGTAATTATTTTCTACTTTTACATACTGAAGTGTCAGCTGTACCTATAGAAATCAGTGAGATTATGTTTCTTAGAAAGAGCTGTTTGCCCTGTTGCTGAAGCTTTACCCTTAATAGCATTGTAATGAAGGATCCGCAAGGACTTTCACCTGTTTACAAGGTAAATATGTGTTGAATTAACTCTCTTATCCCAATCAGTTAAAAATTAGTCTTATAAAACTGAAGTTTATATTGATGAACAATTAATCAGATGAGTAGTCCTGTTGAATAAAGGCTTAAAGCAATAGACTTATTGGGAAAATCATTACCTATCTAGACAGTTAATATCACAGAAACAATCTATTCATGTATTTTTACTGTAATTGAAATAGACCCCAGGACATGGTGGAGATAAGAATGCTTATGTGAGCTGATCTTTATATAGCCACGTAAATATAGTGTGATTTGTTCCTATATCAAGTGCAAATGTGTTGGCTCAAGTGCAAGTCTTCTGCACTGATGGCCCTTCCAGTGAGCTGCTGGGACAGATAAGCAATTGGAGCTGCCATGTGCTTACAGGATCGCTGATTAACCTCGCCTGGGTTGTATGTAATAGAAATGGTGTCATCTTGCTTCCACCTGTGTTTGTTAAATATAGCCGAATGAGCGTGTATGTGAAAATAATCAGTTTGAAACACCTTGTTATTCAGACTGAAGGATATCTGTTTTCTCCCAAAGATCAGATTCAGGGGCTTGAATAGCCCTGCCGGCTGCCTCACACAATGCTGTCCCGACTTCTAGCAGCAAATGAAGCATATGTGCCTATGAGATAACTTGAAACTAAGAAAATTCCATTTTCCACTGGTAGTTTCAGACATCCTGATGTGTTTGTATGTAATATGTTAAAAGGCATTCTGCTCTATCATTTCTCAGGATGTATTATAATTTCTCAGGATGTATTGTTTCCCCCATACATGCTGGTATTTTGTATACTCACAAACTGATCTTATTTGCTGGAGTCAGAGTTCAGTTGACATTCTAGAATATGTAAACATCTGCTTAACGAGATCTGATTACTATGATCCTATTTAAATGACTTAACTGTAGCAACAGTTTTCATACTGTGGTATATCTTGATGTTAATCTAGTTACATCTGAAGGCACAGTAGTTTTTCTAGGAGATAGACTCATTACCTAAAAAAAGCCATTACTTTTCCCTCTGCCCTTGCCCTTTCCCAGATCTCCAGCCTTCCTGCTAATCCCAAGCAGGTGAAGCAAATATTAACAGGAAGCTATGAAGCATGTTTTAAAGGAAACACTAGGAAAACAAATGTTTACTCGGAGACTGATCTGTAGCTTATTAAAAAAATGATAGTTGAGAGGACACCTATAAAAAATTTTACTTGTGGAACGAGCATTGCTATCAAAGAATAAAGAAACAAGAGCTGTACTAGCAGTAATGTAATGTGCGTATCAAGTGGGGAAACATGATAGAGTTTTGCAAAAACTTAAAAAAACCAAGAACAACAACAGAATCCACCCTAAAAAAGACAATATGCTTTTGGGACTTGCTCCAAGAGGTGAACCAATATAGACTTTGGCAGTTGCAAATAAGAGCTCTTCTCCCTTTCTTCTACATACTGCAAATGTGACATTTGTGTATTGTATTTGCTGGTAACTGCCCTGACTCTTTCATTATTCTCATATTCCCTGATAAAGTATCAGTGCGGTTTCTAGTTATGCTGGTTGATATCTGAGCTCGTGCTATAGTCTACTTGACGCTGTTCCGGTGAGATGGCTACTTACCTGTCCTACCACAAAAGCACTGCAGATGACATGTTTGAGTTTCCAGTGTGTAGGAAGTGAATTGTAATGCTTCCCTGGGAGTTACCCAGATTTGCAGGTAGACCCTGTCTTTCTGTGACACAGTTTAAGATTACTTCTAACATTTTTTTTTTTTTTCCAGTAAACTGCAGTATTTACCTTAAGAGAAGACAATAAAGATGTGCAGAACCATGATTCTAAATATTTAAAGCAGTTTCATGATGTCTGGGGTTTTTTTCAGTTTAAACTGAATAATTGAAAATGCATATGAGAGTAATCTTTGTCTATTTGAGAGACATTTTTGAGGACTCTCTTAAGCATGACACTGAAAATGAACACACTGGGTGTCACAGCAGCAAACAAATTACGGTCTAGATTGCTTTGTTAGAGTGTAAGCTGCTAAGCCTTCTCTTTTTGTTGTTCTACAGTTTCAGAAGCCCAGTCTTTCAGGCTGTTTGCTGGGTGTACAGTAAATTTCAGTCAATTATTTCTTGTAAGGCTGACTTTTTTTTTTTTTTCACATTTACAACTAAATACTGCAGGAAATCCTCTTTGTATCGAAAGCGATATGCATGGCTTTTTATACCAAAAGAGAAGTGTCATCCACTACTTGATAAAAGAGTAGATGAGAACCATATGTATGTTCCTATGCAAAAAGAAGAAATTATTTTAATACATAGATAGAATTTGATATACACGGGCTAAGAGCAAAGTGTAGTCTTCTGCCTGAGTTAGAACTGCTCCCAGATGGAGTTCCTGAATCTTCCCCATCTAATCAATGATTTAGAACTCGGATTTAATGCAGAATAACCTTGTAGATTAATTCAATAAGAATGTTTCAGATTGCAACGTTACTAGGACCTTTGGACAAAAAAAAAACCAAAACAAAAACCAACCCCACAATAAACCAAATTATTATCTTTAAAATTGTGGGTGCTTCATAAAATAACTCCTCTAGCCTTGGAGCAGCTCATCACTGACAAGTCCTTTGGTTTTCCATTTTATACTTATCCCTGACCCTTTTTGCTAATGATCATGCAATACTTTACCACCATGTGGCGAGAGTAGGGAAACTGGGCGTATTTTCTGTAGTCCTGCATGATTTATATTGGGAATAGCACAACAGCTCTAATGAAAAATATTCTGTGTGGCTGACTTGTGCATTGCATTAATTTCCAAGGGTTTTCACAAGTGCTACTGCTCCTACCTTTAGCATAGAATTCAAGTCACCAAATTTTTTAAGTGGTGTTGTTCTATAGCATGAACATTAACTACTGTAAATGGTTTCTCACGCATGGTTGAAGTCCATACTAAAGACATTTCCTCTACCAGGAGGAACCACTGCAGATCAAATTACTGATGACCCAGAAGCTTACTGATTAGCTCAGCTATGCTTGTCTTTGGTGAAAATTTCAGTCATTCATTCTTGGTTGCTTTTTTCAAATCAGTCTTGGGAGCCCACAGAAATTCCACAGTAAACTACTTCCCTGCAGCCAGGAGAAACACTTCAGAAGAGCTTTTCTGATAGTTTATAAGCACTGCCATGATGCAACACCTGCACAGTTATTTTTTTAAAAGGTCCTTGTATAAACCTAATGTACAAACAAGTATTGTATATGGCATTAGTTTGTTAGAATTGCTGCCTCTACAGTGCTTAAGAGCTCCTGTAAGATTGAGGTTTAAAGTACTTTGGTTTGTGTGTGGTTGATGGATTCTGCAGAAAAACGGGGCTGTTGTTATAGGAGCATTAGCTGTATTCAACTGTGAGTTACAGTGTGACAAAGAAATACTGCCAAAATTATACATTGGGAATTCTGAAGCAGAAAGTCAGAGGGCCTCTAACAAGTACCTATAGGAATTCCCAGTAAAGTGTGGGGTTATTTTGTTTGCTTTTGTTTCAATCTATTGACTAGGCATCTATTATGTTAGAGCCAAATTTGGGCCTTAGGAATGCAATAGATGGATTTTTTTTTTTTTCATGATCTCTGATGGCTTTTTGCTGTTGATCATGGGAAAAATATTTTTATTAATATTTCTTGGTTTCACAACCTCTTTTTCTCAATATTTTATTTAATGGAGATTTCCTGACCATTTCTGCTTAAGCACTGCCTCAACACTGAAATGTAAAAGTAGGCATTAGGTACCTAATTTAACATTTCTTAAATGAGTATCAAACATTGGGCAGGTCTGAGCTGTTTTAGTTTGTTTTTTTTTTTTTTTTTTCAACTTCCTATTCATCTGTTTGTGGGCATGTGTGTTTATCTTTTCTATCAGAGGGGAGGTGGGATTTGCATTATCCAGGAAGAAAACCACAATCCTGGATACATCCTGAATATCACGGAATCAGCTGGGTTGGAAGGGACCTTTCAGATCATCTAGTCCAACCATCAATTACGTGCTGGAAGTAGAGGGAGATAAGGAGAAAATGTCAGACCAAAGCTTTTTTTTTTTTTTTTTTTTATACTTTGCTAGCCTTATATATGAGTTAGATTAAAGGAAGACTGTTGGTCTTACTGGGCTCTGTTGTGATCCCAAGCTTTAAATGTTTTTTTTTAGTTCTGTAAGGATGGATGAAACCCCAGACTAGTGAGAGACCTTACATTGCTTTTTACAAGTGAGTTCTGCTTTTTGGTTGTACCTCAACAGTCTTTTTTTTTTTTTTTTTTTTTCTTCTACTTATTACTGGGCAGTACTTTTCCTGGGTCTTCCCTGGGCTGACTTTTCTCACTGACAAAGTGGACTTTCTACCTTCCCTAACAAGTCTAGGGGGTTTGTCTAAGGAGGAGATACGGTGAACTGAGTTATTTGTTCTAAAGTCTCCAGCTAATTAAAGGTTAATTGGTAAAAAATGGGCCAAAGCTGCAGTGAGAGGACAAATGCACACAGCATTGCTGGCCTATGAGAGTTGAAGGAGGGACTTGGAAAGACTAGTGGTACTTCTGATTTATATGAAAACGTTTTAAGATTTTAAGATTATGCTGGGGCATTTCAGAATCCAGGGCATGGTAATTCTTAGCAAATGGTGGACTTCAAAAAGTAGATCATCTAGAGAAAAAAATTATTGCAATTTCCTTGGCTTGAAGCAGGTCAGGGTACGGCAGAGAAGTTGTCAAAGGTTTAGTTTGTTAGAAGGTACATTCGAGTTTGTTACAAGATTGTTTGGTTTGTTGCAGAAGGAAATGCAAAGGAAACATTTCAATAAACCTGGCTAAAACTGTCATTGTGCTTCTGTGCTAGTGGATAATACAGTTTTCACTTTCCTCCCTTTCTTTCTTTTGTCCTCCCTTTTCTTTTTAATGAATGTTAATAACCTGGCTTGCAAAGAAGTGAACTTACCAAACAGTGTGCCTTTCATCAGTTGCTTTCATCTGGCCTGGAACACTTAATTTAAATAATTAGAAGTTACTTTTCCATTGATTTGAAATTTTTAGAATAATTGCCTTTTCCCCAATTAACCTCAGTGTGATGTTGTCTTCTTTAATATGTTCGATATAATCACAATAGACAGGTAAATCTCCTTTCCTTTTCTTTAACTTTGTGTGGTGTTTTTCCCAGTAGATTATCACAAAATAAGTTAGACTTGCTTTCAGACTTTTATAGTGCTATTGTATAGTCCATTATGTACTTGTATCTCATGTTTTGGTTGCATGTTTGCATGCAGACTCAGCTTCTAAACTTGTAACTGACCTTTAAACAACAACAAAATAAAAGAGTCCAAGGATTGGACTGTCATCCTCTAGAAACACTGGGCCAGTGATAAAATTTGGTCTTTCCAGCATGCTAAAATAACCATCACTAGGATACAAATCCTGAGGAAGACTGTCAAATAAATATTCATTTCAAAAGCTAAGTAGATGAAGTGTATCACTAATATCTGAGGTCTTTACTTCCTTTGCTTATATTTTGAAATAGCTCAAATTCCCAGGTTCTACCCCCGAGTGTTTCCAAAGCTGCTCTTGTTGGTTTTCCACTCTTTTTTTTTTTTTCTTTTTTTTCTTTTTTAAGAATAGGTTTTCCTTTTTCTACCTGTTAGAAGTAGAACTTAAAAATGTAAAGGTTATCCATTTATAAGAACTTATTTTCTTGGATGAAAGAAGAAGAGGACAAACAGCTGATCATTCATTCTTACTCCACTGACAGGCCACCTGTGTGAGCTGAGAAAGCTCGAGATTGCTTGTCTCTTATATTTTCCACCTGTACATCATCAGTAGAATATTCAGAGACTACATAATTAAATAGTTGTCACAAGGAATCAGAAAAAGGAGAATTTTATTTTACTAGAAAATTCTCTTCAGTATTCAATAAAGCTACTGGTGTAGAGTAGCAGTGCAGGCTTCTTTTTCTCTCTCGCCTTTCACAACAGATAATACGTGTTGTCCAGTCGGGATATAGCACCAAGACAGTTTTTTATTGTGCTAAATGCAAGGAAAGCTGCCTTGTGTGATTGTATGACTGAAACGGGAAGCAAACTTAAAGCATTTTGGTATGTCTGTGGAGCCCAGGCCTTAATTTATATTCAGTTCTCATCTCCCAGTGAATTTACTGTAAGGTCAGTCAGTGATCAAAATATTAAGGTTGATTTTACTGTGGTAATTGATTTTCTTCATTAACCTGTACGTTGCCAAGATACTCTTGTGTATATTTTTACATTTGTATTTTCTTTTTATTGGTGAATTTTTTTACTGTATCAGTGGAATTAGATGACGTGAAAATGACTATTGCTATGAGGTGCTTTGTCATTTTTCTGCTTTATCTACTTGTACTTTAAGCCTAGGATTAATTTTATCCCTAATAAGCAAAGAAGCTGCACAAAATTAAAAGCCACCATTAAATTCGGAGACAAAACACCCCTATTAATTTGAAGGGAGTAGTTTGCTGAATTGGGGCTGTTGGCTTAAGGCCAAATGGGTGGTTATAGAAGCGTGAAACAACCAGGCAGATTGAAATCACTGTCAGTCCTTATCGACTGGTAGAAAAGGCAATGATTCTTGCTCGCACGTCTGGTCATGCCGCTGTTGGGGAACATGTGGAACCTACGTTGTTGGGGAACTTTTCAAAATATTTTTTTTATTTATTAGATATATTATATATTTTAATATATATATTATAGTATATCTATTAAATATATTGCATTTAAAGCAATGGCACTGAACAAACCAGAGAATGCCTTTATTTTTTTTTGGTATGAGCTGTGGCTTGACAGATGCTGGATGATCATCTGTACATAAAAATCAGGCAAGGTACTTTGGTTTTTCCTCCCTGAACTTTGCTTCCCCTTTTTTTTAAGGTAAGATACTATCAGGCCTTCATTTGAGATGAAGGATGGTGTTTTAATTGAGTAAAAATTAGTCTGGCAGCCATTTTCAAAGACAAATCTTTTCTTTACTCTGAAAAAATTAAATTGGGTTTATTATTATTTTTGCACTAACTCCAAAAGTGAAGTTAGCATTTACAATCAAATGCTCCAGAACAGTTTATACAGCTGCTGTGTCCGGCTGCCAGCAGGCTTAGTAACAGAATATTGAGATTATTTATCTGCTTTGCTTAAATATTGGAAATTGGAAAATGCTAATGTTTCAGTGAAATCTTGTATTTTCATTCTGTCATCTTTATCCTCTAGATATTCATTTTATCTACCCTATCCTCTCACACTTCGTAAATGATAGTTTCTGGGTGTAGAAGTAGTATCTTCTTGCTTCTAATATACGCAGCCTAGTGCTTGGCAGCCTTTTTTCCTACTTCCTGGCTAATCAGCTCTGATGATCAGATACCGCAAACCACCATTTCACGGGCATTCTTTGAGCTGTGATGCATCTTTAGAAAGTCCAAATTGTGCAGTAAAGCTTACCCAGTAACTGTGAGGTAGGTTACATACACTCAAACAGAAGTGCTTGCAGGCACTTGCTTTTGAAGTCTCGGTGCAGGAGAACCAAGCAGTAGGGAACAAACACCGAGCCCTAGGACTGTGCTGGTTCTAGAAATATAGTGGCTTACGCTCCATTTAATTTTTTTGTTCCCCTTTGTAGGGAAATGTTTTAACTTTCTTCAAATTTAATATTCTCTATTCTGTTGATAAAATGCTTTCCTAAAAAGCAAATGCAGTTAAAGTCTATGTTTCTCTTAAAGAACACGTCCCAGCCTGGCCATGTCTGCAGCCTTTCCCACCAGCTCCATACAGGGTTGACCACAGATGTGTATGTAGCCAGAAAGAAGCTTCAGTGAAGATGCTCAACCAGATCACCCCTTAGTTACAGATTTATTTAACTAGACATCTTGAGAAATCTGAAGAGCACATATTTTGTCATGTTGGAGATATCACTATTTCTTATGCCTCATTCTGGTTTCTTTCCTTATCATAGTAAAATTGTGTTCATACTGGAGTGGAGGTATATGGGAGAGTAAATTATAGGTAATGTGTCTTGATTTTATTTTAGTTTTTTTACTTTATTTGTCTATTTGTTAATTTACTTCATCCTCCCACAATCTTTGTGGCTTGGCAAGTCAGTGTGATTTGAACATTTAATAAATCCTTCCTTCATTTCCTCCGAGATTTTCCTGTGTGCACTTCAGTCATATTGCAGGAGTTGACGTGTATAAATCCCACTCAAATCAAATAGAAATTAAACATTGGTAAGGTTATGCCATAGTTTAATAAATGTAAGCCCTGATATCTCAGGTAAATAGTGAGCAAAGGAACATACAGCTTCATGAAAGGAAGGATTTCTCTGGGAAAACGTGTTTAAACTTGGTGGGGTTTTTTTCTGTGCTTGTATTAAGTTGCTAGAATCACTTAGCAGATGCTCTTGAGTGTGATTTATCTACAACTATATTTGTTTTGTTGTTTGGGTTGTTTAGATCTTATATTTACCTGAGTTTCCATGTTGTTTGAGCAAGGAGTCAGAAGGCAGCGCTCCGTGAGCACAGCAGACACTGCAGGAGCAGCGTTGCTCTCGGCAGACCTCGCAAACGTCCTGCCACGTCTCCTGTGCCAAACAAAGATGCCCGTGTGCAACAAGAAAACGGGCTGAGTACTGTCCACCCACTGACTGAGATAGGAAAGTGGGGGTCTTGTTAAACATCTCATCATTAATAAGCTGTTATACAAGAGCACTTCTTCACCTAAACTATTAAATTACATGCAGTTATGTCTAGGTAACGTGAAAAAATAGGTTGTGTTACAGTTCTCTACTACAGAATAACAAAACCCAGAATATAATTTTAATGTGGAGTTTCTGTCCATTTAATCACATGCACACTCTCCCAAGGACAAGAAGTAATATTTGATAATATGTTACAAGCAAAGTTTTTATTGACATGTTTTGTGATTATTTCTTAGTTGGGCATTTTGCAACTGCTTTCTAGTTTGCGATATCTGGAAAAGCCCCACGCACATACAATTAACACATTAACTTGCTGAAGTTTGGAGTTTTCCCATTTAGAAGTCAAACATCTGTGAGTATAAATTTTATTTGACAGGGGTTTTTTGTGTTTACATGTGTAGTATCATCAGAAGTGTTTCTAGCTTCACCTGTGTGTCTCTGAAGGTAAAGGCTAGATACTTTGCTTACACTGTTCTCATTACTGGGTACATTTGCATCGAAACAAGATAATTACAATACCTTCTGCTTATAGTAGATTCCCCATGTACTTTTAATTAGATACAGCCTCCTTGATTTCATTTGAACAACTATGTAGCTTGCTATGCAATGTTAAATAGTTTGTGTTTCACCCCAGAAGTGTGTGAAGTGATTCATAAATATGGTAGGATCATAAAAATCACTTTGCTGGTATAAAATTGCAGATGGTGAAAAGCAAGCCAGAAACGGCATGACCGGGAATATATGGCAGAGGTGGGTACTCCCAGGAGAAGGAGGGAGTCTTGGAGCTACACAGGGCAGAGGAAAGCAGAGATTTGCACCTACTGCAGATCTTTCCCTCCCTCCCTCCCTGTCCCTGTCCCCCACCCATCGTGGCAGTGAGAGGAGCTTCCCTGGTGATTGCAGAGTATTCCTGGCAGGTTTCAAAGGAGGCTAATAACCACTAGCTCCAAACAGCATTATCAGTGGGAAGAGGAAGAAATGTCTTTTTTTATACTGCCTATCTGGAGATCTGTGGGATCCTAAATATCTGAAGCTTCTGTTGATGTCTTGCAGAAGGACAAAGATAGTTCACTGTGCCACTCTTCTGTTGCTTTGTCCTGCTATAGCTGCTGTGGCTCTGCTCACATTCATTTCTTCACAGTGTGGAGCTTAAAATTAGCTTGTTAAATGCTCACAGTACCTTAAATCAGGCACTCTACAACCGCTTTTGAAATGCTCACTGGATTGGCAAAGCCTTTGGGGTTTTTTGCCCCCATTCTTTCTGAGCATTTTCTGTGCATCTTGCCTATCTCAAGTGTCACTCTGCATTTTCCCCACTGGATTTGTGGCTACTTTATTGTGTGTTTCACTTCTTAATCACTGTGGGTTTGAGGATTTTTTTTTTAGCTTCTCTCTTTCAGCAGTCAGTTTACTGGTAGTATGCAGTAGGAAAGAAGCTTGTCAAAAACCACTGATTTTAACACAATAGGTAATTTCTTTCCATGTCTAAAGACTTACCTTGATGCTAAGCCTGGTCGAATGACAGCTCAAATCTCTCTAGTGTCTTTTGCCCATTCCTTTTTCTTTGATGCAGCTTCCATCTCTCTTGAGAGTATAACTGTTTTAAATATACTGGTCATGTTGTGATCAGAGCTTGCATTCATATATTTTTTTCAAAGAAGGTGGTGGTGAATAGAGGATTTGTTTCCCATACATGCACACTGTACTTAACATCGCTCAGAACAACTGAACAGAGGTGTTGCCTCTAGGCCTAACAGGAGATGAAAAAATAATTGTGAGCAGCATCCAACCTGCTTAATGTGAATTCCTTTCTAGCATGGGCATGCAAGTTTAAAATTAGTTTCTGATACTCCATTTCAGGGCAAGCTTCATGGCGCTGTGTTCATTGAGTCAGCAGGAGGCAGAGCCCTTGCTCTTTCACCAGACATCCTATGTCAGCCCTTCTCCTTTCCCTGTGCCACGGCGTGGTGCTGGGCAGCCCACCCCTCGGGTTGCAGGCACTTGAAAATAGGAAACAATCAGAAACAGGGAGTTTTCTCATTTTAGCATGGGGTAGTCTTCTGAAGGAAGTCTTAATTACAGCTAAAGGAGCTAAGCCTGCACCTGAATGCAGACATTTGTTTTCTTTGATAGTAGCCAGTCTTACTCACCTCAGCAGACAGTTCACAAAGATTGTTCTGCTTTCATTTCCAAACAAGTTTGTGGTTTTTTTCATCAGATCCTAAAGAGCAGAAGCAGCCTTCGAATCCAGTGACTTTGTACTGCTTCCTCACTGCAGAGTTCTAACAGCTTTTTCACGCGTTTTGATGTTTGGGTTTTTAATTTTTAAACCAGGTTCTCTATTACTGATGAAAAGTCAACATCAAAGATACTAATTTGGAGGCAGTTCTTCTCCTTGTCTAAAAAAGAAACAGAAACATTCTAGCTATTTGATTTCCAAGGGAATGCTTAATTTTATTATGCCAAATTGGAGGTGCTATATATTAAATGATGAAACTTCGCTAGCAACAGTCACTCAGAAGGCCACATTATAGTGTAATTTTAAAATGGGAGTGTGTGGTTTATGCATATGGAAAAGGATAACAGAAATTCTTGATTTTTGTTTTACCATTTGCATAGTTCAGAAACAGAACGTCCCCCATCTGTAGTTGACTAGAAGGTCAGAAGGTTTCTGATTTTAATGAATTGAAAATCCCTTTGTTATGATAAATCCTACTTTCTTGAGCAAATGTATTTTTATTTTATCCTTGCTACAGTCATTCCCATTTAATATAAAATGATACATACTCCTTCAATAGACATAATGCTGCAGTGCGGCTGGGCTTCATGTCCTCCTGTATTGTGCTCTGTTCCTAGGTGTGTTATCCCTACCCAATCTATCATAGGGACACCAGTGCAAGAAAGAAATAAGCTCAGATTAAAAGCAGTTGCCAGCTGTCTACATCTGAATATTACACTTGTTTTACTGTGATGTAAACCCACGCCTCAGGACTTCCTCAA
>VXBH01007258.1:4733-36313 GCA_013400035.1 Rynchops niger
GATCAGGTTGGTTAAGCAGGACCTCCCTTTCCTCAACCCATGCTGTCTGGCCCTGATCCCTTGGCCGTCCTGCACTTGCCATGAGAGCTCGCTCAAGATGATCTCTCCATGATCTTACCTGGTCCCGAGGTCAGGCTGACAGGCCTGTAGTTCCCCAGATCCTCCTTCCGACCCTTCTTGTAGATGGGCGTTACATTAGCCACCCCCCAGTCATCTGGTACCTGCCCTGTTGACCAGGATTGTTGATAAATGATGGAGAGAGGCTTGGTGAGCTCTCCCGCCAGCTCCCTGAGTACTCTTGGGTGAATCCCATCCGGCCCCATAGACTTATGTGTGTCTAGGTGCAGAAGCAGATCATTGACTACTTCCTCCTGGATTATGGGTGGGTTGTTCTGCTCTCCATCCTTATCTGCCAGCTCAGGAGGCTGAGCAGCCTGGGTGTAGCTGGTCTGACTATTGAAGACGGAGGCAAAGAAGGCATTCAGTATCTCAGCCTTCTCCTCGTCATTGGTTGCAACTTTCCCCCCCCCATCCAGTAAGGGATGGAGATTCTCCCTGGCTTTCTTTTTGTTGATGTATTTATAAAAGCTTTTTTTGTTGTCCTTAATGTTAGTGGCCTGTCATCCTGTATCTCTAAGCAGTGAAAACAGAAGAAAGCCAGTTAACAATGTGCCCTTTAGAAAGGTTTTTTAAAAGTTGAAGTTTGTACAGCAAGTTAAAAAATCTGTATTAGATCATAGTGACCAAACTACAGAGGTAGATATACACAGATTATTTTCGGGGTGTTTTATTTTGGTACCAGTGGGGATAACCTACTTAAGAATAGCTATATGTTACCTAGCCCTTTACATAAGCACCTAAAATTGTCTCAGGATGGATCACAATTTTTTATAACACTCCAAAGAGCAGATTCTACATACGGCCTGACTGACCCATTATATTTCTATAGAACTGCAAAATCAGTAATGCCTTTGTGCTGTTCACAAAGACATTTGAGAATGTAGAAGGCCCAATAGCACCTGAACGGTACCTCCTGTTTTTGTTTCCCTCAAGGACAAAGTGCAGTGAATAAAAGACTACTTTAAAGGAAGCAGATAAAAATATTGGAATGTAAAACCTCAGATAATTTTTAAAAATGTGCATCAGACTTACAAATACGTGATTCAGATATAAAGTAAAGGATGATAGAAGAGAGAGGACACAGAAAATGCATGACAAAACACAAAAACACCAAAAAAACCTATTAGATTATAAACAGAAGACTGCATTTAGGAACAAAATGAATCCAGTCTAAAGCTGAAACTAATGATAGTTTATTTATTTGAATTAGAATATGTTTATACCAGAATCAGGCTCCAAAGAAAAAAAAAAAAAAAAAGAACATAAGTCATCATACATAGCCATCCCCTAATTATATACATAATTATAAATGTTTTACTGTGGTCTTCATTAAGGCCTGATTTTCACCTAGATATGGCAGAGAATTTGGATCTGATTCCAAAGGAAAAAAATGTCTGTATATGACAATCTGATCCAGGATACACCAGGAACTTTTATCAATATTTAATATTGTTTCATTTTATTTCATGATATCATAACATAGACCTCACAGATTGCACAATCTAATTGGTGCCTTTATTGTACAAGTTGTATAGTTGTCTTGGTAGCCGTAACTGGAGAGAGAGAGAGAGAGAGAAATAGACAGTTGTAAAGTATGAGTAATTTCAGTCTAAAGTAGATGAATTGTGCTCTGAATATTTCATTATCTCTTTCTACTTTTCTATATCTATGTAGTGAACCTATGGTGTGACTGTTATATGGAAATCTTTGCTGTGGAAGGCTTCAGCTAGGTTCAGTGAACCTTATGCAGCTTGACAAAGTAAGGTATTAAAGAGAGAAGTAAGGGTGACCTACGTTAGATCTACACCTACAAAGACCTACAAAGATGTAGATCTAGACTTACAAAGAAGGAATCACATGATTCTTCAGGAAAATGCAACATGGTATTTCGGTCACTTACCTGTTTTAATTTTGAGTAATTGGTTAAAGAAAATGCATCGGAAGTGATATTTTAGGAAGGATTAGCAAATGGTTTTCTGTGTTGCAAAGGAGGCCAAAACTAACTTCTAAGACTTACACGAATGTCATTTCAGTCCAGAAAACCAAAACTTGGAGCATACTGAAATGCTTCACAGGTCTGTGATAGCTTTTGGGATGCAAGAGAAAAGTGAATATTGCACTCAGAAAGAGAAAGAGGGCTAAAGAGGTACTTGAGAAGGCACAAACTGATATTGTTTCAGTGATCAGTAGGATCACTTGCTTTCTTACATAGTGTGGTTATTTCCTGAATAAACATAAAAGAGAGCAAAGGGGAAACAACATAGCTGTTTACTTATGTTTTCTTACGACATTTCCAGGGCAGTCTGGCTTTGTTCAAAGCTGAGCATTTTTGATGAAAGGCGTTTTCTAGTGGGTGACAAACACACTTGGTACTAAAAGCCAAAACTATACCCCAAACAAGCACATGTTACGTATTACACACAGTATTTTATTTTTTAGTATACCTGTTCCAAATTCAAATGTGTCTTTCATGTCACAGTCCTCTGGTCCTGCAGAATATCTCTGAAGAGCTTTGATTACTGTTAAGACTTGCGTGGAACAAAACCACTAGGCCAGTTTCAGTAGGGTCATATCCTGTATGTATTTGGACATCACTTTTTTGCTGAATATTTAAGAACATTTTCAGAGTAAGACGCTATGGCCAAGTTTCTACATGGAACTCACTTTTGTCTCTTCTGTGATCCGTACCATCTTTTTCAAAGTCATTCTCTGGAGAAGGCTGAATCCTTGCAGTTATAGTACATAATTCATTACTGTTTTTTCAACTGCCATCAAAGAGAGTGTTTCCATATGTGCCCTTTCTTTAATAATTTCATTCTTTTTTCCTCCTACAGGATTGCACTACTGTTGTCTTTTTGGTCTACAGAGAGGGGAAAAAAATCCAGTATCATTGACGATGGTTTCTTTTCCAGGGGACTTGGCGGAAGTGCACTGTGTGTGGGCTGTTTCCTTTTTCATTTGAGTTTCCTTCTCAGTCTTTCCAGTATAGTTTGCAAAGGTTTCCTATCAAATATTGACTAGAAGGAGAATGAACCATATTAAAAATTCTGTTCATCTAGGCTGATTGCATTAATGTTGGAAAATATGCAAAGGAGAAAAAATAAAAAAGAAACAGTGATCTAATGCCTGAGGTCTGCTAGTTCACCTATAGCTGTTGCCATCAGATTCAAGACTTCACTGAACATGTCATTCTCTCTTCACCAACCTGTCCTTACACAGTCCCTGGAAGGTCTCAATAGTGTGAAAATTTATTTAAGCTTTAGCATTTCTTAATTTTTTTTTTTTTTTTTTAAATTCACACTCTGATTTTATCCCCAGTTTTGATGAATTTGACAAGCTACATCCCAAAATATGAAAATGTAACTTTTTGGATAAGATAACTATAAATGCTTTTTAGGATCAGTTAAAGCTGAAGAAGGAAGACAATTTTCCCATCCATATATACAGTAATTTTGCTAATCACCTTTCACCCTATGGAATGAGGCCTTGTTAATAATTCTTTCTCTTTCTAACATGCAGCTATTAGAGACTATTTATCTACATTTTACTGTCTTCAAGGTTAAGGCAGTTCTAGGCAAAATAAACACTTGTCTCAAATATGATATTACTGAGACGCAAAATCCCCACACCCCTGCTACTTTACTTATGCTCGTATCCTGGAGAAGCAGCTGTTACTCTGAAGAGTGATGCAGCAGTGGGTACCGGAGTTGGGACAAGGTGGTATCAATTTCGATTACCTGCTGCTGCCCGTTTCCTCCATTTACTCATCTTCCCACCCCATCTTTGCTCTTTGTCTCTCCCCTTATAGTCCATCCCTTGCTTCTTATTTGGTGGAAAGAAAAAGTCGTCTTTGTCTACACATCTGAATAGCCTTGAGCTGTCTCTGTTCATGACTGTAAGCCTCATTGATTTCGTTTTTAACTGTTTTTCTCTGAGGCTTTGAAGCACACTTGTTTTCAGTCTTCAAGACTTTTGCTGCATTTGCCTTTTTTCAGAATAAGCAATGCATTAAAGTTCTACAGTTGAAGGTTATAACTTGATATCTTAAATCTTCTAAACCAAAAGCTTTTCACCTGGTAGCAAATTTTCTTCCAAGGCTTATTTTAAATACATCCTGCCTGGTGTAGACATACAGTTGTGGAAATTTCACAGAATTCCACAATAAATCAATGTCACATATCGTAGAATCATTTAGGTTGGAAAGGACGCTTGAGGTCATTGAGTCCAACACTGCCAAGTCCACCACTAAACCATGTACCTAAGCTCCATATTTACATGTCTTTTAAATACCTCCAGGGATGGTGACTCCACCACTTCCCTGGGCAGACTGTTGCAATGTTTGATAACCCTCCCAGTGAAGAAATTTTTCCTAATACCCAATCTAAACCACCCCTGGTACAACCTGGGAGAAGAGACAGACCTCCACGTCGCTACAACCTCCTTTCAGGTGGCTGTAGAGAGTGATAAGGTCTCCCCTCAGCCTCCTTTTCTCCAGGCTAAACAACTCCAGCTCCTTCAGCTGCTCCTCATAAGACTCGTGCTGTAGACCCTTCACCAGCTTTGTTGCTCTTCGGACACGCTCCAGCACCTCAATGTCCTTCTTGTAGTGAGGGGCCCAAAGCTGAACACAGTACTCGAGGTGAGGCCTCACCAGTGCCGAGTACAGGGGGACAGTCACTTCCCTAGTCCTGATGGCCACATTATTTTTGATACCAGCCAGGATTCTGTTGGCCTTCTTGGCCACCTGGGCACACTGCAGGCTCATATTCAGCCATCTGTCAACCAACACCCCCATGTCCTTTTTTGCCTGGCAGCTTTCCAGCCACTCTTCCCCAAGCCTGTAGCGTGGCATGGGGTTCTTGTGACCCAAGTGTAGGACCCGGCACTTGGCCTTGTTGAGTCTCATACAATTGACATTGGCTTGTCATCTTCCCCCGCTGGCTTGCCTTTCAGCACATGGGGATGGCCTGCTCCTGCACCTTTAAGATTTCCTTGTTGAAGAATGTCCAGACTTCCTTGACTATTTTGCCCTTCAGGAATGCACATGTGCTATAGAACAGTCCCTCTGATGCTTTCAAAAACAATAAAGTGCACATCCAAGGTGGGTCTTTATTTTATGTTTTATGTAATTACTATAGAATATTTTTTGTAAAATTATTTTATGTTGGATAATACTGTGGAACAAGCTATATAGAAATAAATATATATGCACATTCTGCTACATTTCTAAATCCAAATTATGGAATTAGAATAAACTTGGATTTTTTTATTCTTTGGCATTGGCACCAGCTTTACATTCTGTAAAATAAATCAGATTCTGGCAACTTGTATAAACATAAAAGTATAATTGAATAATAATGTTAGTTACTTTTTTCTTGTGAATATGTTCACAGACATTACATGTAGTTACATATATATATGTTTATATGCACAGAACTATATACACTTCTGCAACTGGACAACAGTGCTATAAAGTAACTTGATTTTTCATTTCTCATCTTCAACAGAAGAATAATGTGTTGTTGACTTTTCTGTCTTACCATGAAAGACATAATGGAAATATTGCAATTACAAAGGCAATTTGGCAAAGAAAATCTGCTAAAAAAGCAGATGCAATCCTATACTATGATATTCAAGCTATTTCCAGTAGGCAAATGGAAATGTGATTGAATTGTGATTGGACAAGCTTCAGTTGGAATGTATATTCTTTTGAGCAAAACAAAAATGACATCAATCGCAAGGTAAATTACTATATTATCAGCATCGGAAAACTTATTAAAAGAAAAAATAATTAAAAAAACCGTTTGGCTCACCTAGCCTACCCAAATGAATGTTCACTCCAAAACCATGGAGGCGAATACCAAGAAAGCAGAAATTCTAAACAGTAGTATTGGTTAGCATTACTATTATCCTCAAATCGAAAAAAATGTAAATGTGCTAGACTGAAAGTTAGAAAAAAGGGTTCTTACAACTAGAGCAGTACAACTTCACTGTATCAGTCCAACAATAGGCGGAAAATGTAGAACTCTGCAGTACTTAGCTTCATAAACGTAGGTACATTTATACAATGTGGTTTCATGTCATAATAGATATCTATGATGAGCAACGCAGGACGCCAATTAAATTCTATGTCCTATGTTTGAAATGTAAAACCACAAAAAAGTGTATCAATTATTGCCGGTACAGCCCATCAGCTGCAGGTTCATAAAAATATGTCTCTCAGTAGAAACATGCTGTATTTTGGAATGACATGTTTTTACTGCAGTCTTGAGCAGTGGGAGTTAATTTCACACTATTTGAAAGAAATTAGAGAAATTTGGAGAAGAGGAAAAGAAATTGATCCAGGACAAAGCTCTGTTAAAATGGATTTGTGTAGTGTAGAATTAACAGTAGGTAGTATAAGAGGTTCTCTAGCATTTCTCAAAATCAGCTACAACATTCTGTTCTAGCTAAGGCTTTGTACAAAATGATTTCTGTGTACTCTCTAAAATACATTAAGGAAAATATCATAGAATCATCTCTCACCCTTTCAACAAAAAGCAAATACTGTTAAAATATATTATTTATTTGAGGTCAATTTTCTAGATTAGGTCCACTTTCCTATGTATTTTTGCTACTGATGCCCTCAGATATTCACAATCTTTAATCAAAAGCAGAAGTGTTATGTCCACTTCAATCATTTTTACTCTTTAACTCTTCCATCGTGTATGAGGAAGGAATCTGTCAACCACAACCTATGTCTAGAAGTAAGGGTTTTTTCAGGGTGAACACTCCTACCTTTTTTGCATGAAAATTGAAGATAATTAATCATCTATCAAAACATGACTGACTCTTCTATTTATTGGAAGATATAGAACTGACAAAGGAAAAAAATGAATTTAAATCAGAAACAGGAATACTTGTAATGGTTGTTATAAAATGTTTGTTTTCACTCTGGGGTTAGAAACTGACCAAACAGGTTGGTAAATCCCAAGAAAAGCAGTAAGGAGATGTGCAAAGCACATGTTCCCTTCTACAGAATTTGGAGAATTTTCAAGTTTCTAAGGGGACTTTTCATTTTAACTTTTTGTTAAAGCTTGAAAACTAAAGCAACTGTGAAGTTTTGGCCAAATAAAACATTTTGTTCGTTAGTGATAAGCAATTGTTCATTATTAAAAGAAATGTTCTGTATTAAAAAAGGGTTGCATTTTTTCTTAAGTAATTTTATACAACTTAAAACAATATTTTTTTTGGTATGGTGAACAAAAATAAGAGTCGTTTATTTACATACGTCAAACCAAAAACAGTGTGGCACAACACACCTATTATTTATTCACCACAAATTTTTATACAATAAGAACATATCGTACCCTGTGCCTCTGTGTTATATTGAACTATATTAATAGCAAATCATGTCCAACTGCACAACAGAAACCAGTTAATAGTCAGATTTTATGCTGGTGATACAAACTTCAGAGATTAAATTTGATTGGTTCGCACCTCACTTTTTTCCAGAAAGTTGACTTAATTTTATGTTTCCAGCCTCCCCCTACTCCCTGTATAGCTGAACGTGCTATTTATCTATAATGCGCTTGGTGAAGACACTGAAGAGGAGCAAGGTTGTTGCTGGTTTAGATATCCTGCTATTTCGACTGATGCAGAAATACAGCTTTTGACAAGAACTATGCTATCCATACATTATATAGTAACCAAAAGGTAAGAGGTCTTATGTCTTCACAGTAGCTTCAGCTTTTATAAATGTGTCAGTGATTTTCTCACCTAGGAATAGGATGTACCTCATGATCAGCTCTGACAATGGACACAGAGATCACAATAGGCTTTTTTCCTTGTGCTGGTTAGGTGAATGATGTACTATTCTAGAACTAAAGCTTACACAGCTGGGATTTCTTTTTCTTATTCCCTGCTGCTTATCTTCTTACATTCTGTTTCTGCTCTTTCAGCAGCTATGCATATCTGCTTTTGTTAAATTTGTTAAAGGTGGTAATATCACCTTTGAGTGTGATCTAGGGTGTGCTGAGAATGAAATATTATAGAATAGACCAACAATAATTTAGAATATAGGCAACTAGTTTATGTGTATCTCCAAACTAACCACAGCTTGTGTAACCATTTCCTTAGTTAAAAAAGTAGGGCATAGAAAATACATTTATCACTACATGAGAGTTTAGGGGATATAGTAAGCAGAGTCAGAGGAAATACGTCTTTATTAGTGCCACTGGGTAAAGAATACCTGTTCAGAGAATATTAGAAGAAGCTAAGCTGAATAGTCAGGAGTAATTACCGCCCTCTAAACAGTTGCCAGGTGACCACAGCATGAATAGTGCACCCAGTTTTGGGGCCCTCAGTAAAACAGAGACAATCTCCTATGAAGAAAGGCTGAGAGACTTGGGATTGTTTAGCCCAAAGAAGAGAAGGCTCTGGGGAAACTTTGTTATGCCCTTTCAGTACTCAAAGGGGGCTTATATAAATGACTTTTTACCAGGGCCTGTAGTGACAGGAAAAGGGGTAACAGTTTTAAATTAAAAGAGGAAATAATTCTTTACTATGAAGGTGGTGAGATGCTGGAATATGTTGCCCAGAGAAGCTGTAGCTGTCCCATCACCTGAAGTGTTCAAGGTCAGTTCAGATGGGGCTTTGAGCAACCTCATTTAGTGGAAGATGTCTCTGACTACAGCAAGGGGTCTGGAACTGGATGATCTTCGAAGGTCTCTTCCAATCCGAACCTTTCTATGATTCTGTGATAAATGGGATCAAGTTCAACACAAGGCCACAATGATGTCTGGGGGCTGAAGAACTTGCCCTTTGAGGGGAGGCTGATGGAGTCGAGCTTGTTCAGCCTGCAGTAGAGATGGCTTCTGGTGGACCAAATAGCAACCCACCATAACCTACGGGAAGGTTATCAAGATGTTGGAGCCGGCATTTTCAGAGTGAGACATGGCAGAAGGCTGAGAGACAATAAACATAAATTGGAACAAGAGAAATTCAGACTGATATAAGGAGAAACTTCTTCCTGATGCAGACAGTCAGGCAGTGCAATGGGCTGTCCAGAGAGGTGGTGCAGTCTCTGCACTCTTGGAGGTTTTCAAGATCTGAATCAAACACTGAGAAAACCAGTCTGATCTCATAGTGGACCCTAATTTGAATAGGAGATGGGGATAGCAATCTTCTGATACCTCTTTCAACCTGAATTGTCCTATGATCCCATGAGTAAATCCATTTTTCTGGAGGAGCAGAAGGCAATGTCATTTCTAATGGTCCATCTTTTCCCCAATCTTCGACTGACTCCTAAATCCTGTTGGATGAACAGATTAATTTTCCTTTACTGCATACAGTTTCATGCTACTAGAGAAATAAAATTCCTGTCTTCCATTTGTTCTTTGAAGATATTGATTAAGTGAGAGCCAGGTTATCAAATGCTCTGAGGAAAAGAACTAAGATCTTAATCTATATTGAATATTTGTGAAGTCAGTACAAACAATGGAAGACAAATTAAATATTTCAGTAATCATATGTGTTAACAAGAAGTTATGCCTCAGTAGTCCCTCCTAACTGGATTTTTCCTACTCTAAATAGGCTCACGCATACTTCATCAGTGCAATCAGTCTGGAAAATGAAGAAGATATTTAATAGAGCTGGCTATTAATAGTGATTGCTTTGAGTAAAAGTTTACTGACATCAAATAAGGAAATTCCTAATTGCACTGAATCAACCACTTTTTGATGTGTACCTTGCTGTGTACTCAGCATTTATAATTAATGACAAGAATGTTCTCAAAGTTACGTACTCATCTTGAATAAATATATGATCAATTCCATTATTATTAGATCAAGAAATAAAGAATTTATGGTCTAAAGAATTTATGACCTAAAGAATGTAGGCAACTCAGGTTAGAAAAAAAAAAAAGTAATGGTGAGTTTCTTCAAACACATTGAGTAGAAACAGAGTAGGTTAGAAAAGAACAAGGTCTGCTGTTGTTGTGTTTTGGATTTTTTTAAAAGTTGATTCCCTGAATCTATGAGATACAACAAATCAATAGGAAGCTGGTGCCAACAACTTATTCAGAGAAGCAGATACAAATATATGCTGAACTGTGTAGTTTTGCTTAAGGAGGTATTCAGCTGACCAGATGTAGTTGTCATCATAGACATCTGTATGGAGTAGAATAATATTTTGGAAACTGAGTCTACTGGTTTCCATTAAGCCCAGTCCTGATAGTATCAACATGAATATAAAACATCTAGATGTCCTAGCAGCAAAGGATGAAAAATGATCCTGAGACCACGAGGTCTAGACTCGTCCTGTTTTAGGAAACCAGATCACATGATCCTGTTCATAACCTGCACAGACTATCTTTTTTTTTTATTTGACATCTTCCCATACTGTTCCCATTAGTTCTTGTAGAACCATTGGTTTCACTTGTCTGTAGATGCATTTTCATGGTCCACAGAGGAAAAAAACCCTTCTTTTTTCTTTTTTTTTTTTTTTTTTTTTTTCCTTAGAACTGTGAGAAATTAATATTGGAAAAGGTAAGTCAGATATTCTGAATTCAAAATGGAGCTCACATTTTGAGTTCAAAATGGAGATCACATTTATTGTTGAGTACAAATGTTCTACATTATCAAGAATGGACTCTTTGAGCATTAGAAAATGTATAAAGTGGCATATAGCATTTATTCAAAGAGCCATAGCTATGCATTGCATCTCAAGGGGAATATAAATATTACTGCCAGACAGTAAGGGATCAGAAAGTAGGATGTGTAATTTAACTTTAACCAATTTGACTAAATTAGTAAATTTTTATATTTAATTAGACAAGCAAATATACTTTTTTTCCCCCGTATTAGTAATAACAGCTAATATTAAAATAGTTGTTACTTTTTGCACTTTTAAAGAAACATGCATTTTTCAGAGGGAGTTATTTCATAATACCTTTGGTAGTTATTTAATATGTGCAACATTGTTTCAAGCCTTTTGCTTTTTGCTTTTCTTTAATACTTTAAAATAAATACAAGTTGAAAATCACTCTGGATTTATATTAACTTTGACTGAAATTTTGCATGTTGAAGGGCACAGCATCCATTCTATCTTGACTGTGGCTCATTGACAAATTTGACTGTAATTCCTAGTTAGTTCATTTGATAGGATTCAATTATATTTTAATTAAACTAATTTGATAAAAACACCCCTCTATTTGTCATCGGCTCTGAAGAAAAGTTCCTTAAGTTTGCAAAGCTGTAAAAAAACATAAGATAGCAAGTTAAAGCTCATTGTATCTAAATCATAAGGGTTTATTTGTTTAAAAAACTTCCTGGGTTTATAAATTTGAAGGAAGTATATACATAACAACAGTGAAACAGCATCATCACTTGAAGGCAATAATAGAATGGGAAAATAAACACGACAAATTCTGGTTTTGATAAGCAGACTGAAAAGTAGATGTGGATATAGATAAAAAATTAGACAATTTGAGTCCCTGAAATCCAGCCTCATTTCTTTCATATGCTAAAGGCAGCTGGAGAAAGATATAAGCTTTTTTCAGTGCACGGTTTGATTTTACTTTCTCAATTTGCTTTCTTGGCTTACTGCTTTATAGAAATACAGATAGTCATTAAGAACATAAAACATGCTTTATAAGTGGTTTTCTTGCACAATAGACATTTCTAAAAGAATTACAGATGGGAAAGTATACCTAATGGGATTTCTTCTTCATTATAAAATTATCCCGATCTTAGCACTTTGCAATCACATCATTATGATTGCAGAACACACAGAAAAATCAAGTGTAGCTATTATGATAGCAATCTTTACTAACATTTGTTCTTTCAGACCAAAATTGATGGATTACCTCTCTATATAAGAAACACCGTTACGGAAAGATTTATTGAAGTAAATTATTAGACAGAAATTCTCCTCGCTAACTGTTCAATTTGGTAAAAAATATATTTAGTGGAGGTAGCTGCTCACAGAGACTCCATAACCTCAGAGCTCTTGCTAAATTTAACATATCAGGTTTGGCAGTAGCAGAACCTTCTGGAGATGAGTAAAAGTATCACGGTGCAAACACTTGCTCAACTTTCTCTTTGTCCTATAGGTTTGTGTTATACCCATGCAACTCCAGGACTTTACAACTACCATGATCAATTTTGTAGAAAACAGTATCAAGCATGTTGTCACTCAAATATATCTATCAGTCTCTACTGTCTTTGTTGTTATATCCAGGTTTTTTTTCCCTTCTTGCTTTGTCTTCTGTCCCTAGCAGTGCTGGGATATCCAGTCCTTGATGAGGTGAGACAAAATGAAACGCTTCCTTTCTCTCCTTGGCTGCCCAACCTGAACCCATGTGGTGGCAAGGAGGATTACACCAGTGTGCTGAAATACAGGGGGCTGTGCAAGAATGCAATGGGAGTGCTAGCATTGTCCCAGGAATCATGCTGAACCAGTTAACAGCATGCCAATGGGAATGCTGCTTCTCAACATAGCTGATTAAATGTAGGTTGGAGCTACATATAAGCATGCGTTCAGCAGGTAGGAGGCATCCCTGCAACAATGCAGTTAACCTTTCCATTTTCCAATGTTTTCCTCCTAAGGGTGATATTCTTTTCCAAGCCTTTTCAATAAAATGCAATCTGGTAAAGCCTGATTATGTGTAGCTTTTCATGGTCTGAATTCACATTAACATAATTCCTGGACAAACACAATGCTCCTTGGCAATAAAAGATTTTAGTAGCACTCACCTACGGAGGGTAGCCAGAAAGAGGAATGAATTTTACAGAAGCTTAGAAACCTTTATGCTTACTTAGTCTTATATGTCAGATTTATCTGGCTGCCATGGAGTAGCTTTGTGTCTCAATAATAAGTTTCTGAATCAAATACATGATGGAGAGGATCTCATCTGCCATGCCTGTAGAGGAGCTGTGTGATGCAAATGATCAGTCATGTTTTTTATTAGGGGTGCTCTCAGGTCTGCTCACTGAGGTATGGTACAGATATCCTCAGTTCCTGATTCATCGCCAGAATGTAACTCATTAAAGAGGGAGCTGGGACATACAGTCATCTGAGACCTGCAAGGGATGTGCTGTTGAAGCTACTGCCCTCTCTCCAGAATAGTAGCTGGTCCTTCTAATCAGCATTTAGAGCAGAGAGAAAAGATAGTATAATGATCATGATCCTTACTAGTTTCTCTAAAGAATTCCAATTCCCCCCTCTGTCATAGACTTTTTGTGTGGCAGCAGCAAATCACATTATACAATTTGGCCTCTGTTTTCTAGTTAATATTTGTATATAATAAAATTTGCTCTACAACCAACCAGTATTGTTTCAGTACATGTATTAAATTGTTGAGAAATTCCAAAGTTGTGATGATGGATAGTCAAAGTAGTTGCTTTGTTTTATCAGAATTTGTCTGCATTGTCATTGTATCTCACAGCACCAGCTGTGGAAGTCAAGCTCTCAGATGACGACAGTTTGGTTTGATCCAGTCTAGATCATTTATAAAAGGCATTTTGGGTGAATGGAGTAATGATACACTTGTAATCTTGGCACTGTCACTTTCTTTCTTGCTGTGTTTGTAATAAGACAAAAGATCTAATATTTTAAACCTGAAAAAGACTTTAAATCCTGTGTCATAGACAGCACAAGTTTTATTGTGGCTTAAAGAATTTAGGGATTCTTTCAGCAGTTGTCCCAATGTCATCACTTCAAAGCTTGTTAGCTTCACATTCACGTCTTTTTTTCTCTTGTACAAAATCTTTTTTTCTGAGTTTTTCTTAGCTTTTATTATTCAATAGAGCAGAAACTGAATCCCTGTAATGAAACCTGAAATCATGAGTATGAGGCAGGAAATCAAACTTGACATCATTATATATGATACGTAAGAATGGAAAGCAAATTTTTTGCAGAGGGGCAATTCCAGACCAGCAAACTTAAACAAGCATTTTAATACCATAGACATGTGTTATTCAGTGCAATACAGACTTAAATGGGATTACTCTTATCCACCCAGAGGTCATCTGGCTTGCTGTCGTAATTGTTACATGAGTACCTTTACCACGTGGCAGTGCATGCCTTATGGCAAGGAAAGCTTAGATCAGAATCCTGGAATCCCTGTGCTCCTTTAAATCATCTTATCTCCTCTCAAAAGAAGTTGTAAGGAGTTTATCAAGTGGTATTCCTTAACTGCTTACTTCTCTGAGGCTATACAGAACTTTTTTCCTTTCTAAGAGATGCTGAGGATGATGACAATTAATAATTAATATGTCATTGTGGATATTGTAGTAACAATATCATTAGCCATATATTGTCAGGCACACTATTAAAGCATGGTATAGGACAATCCTGTACCACTGAGTATCAAATTCTAATAGACAGGATGGACATATTATTTCCATTGGTACAGAAAAGGAAAAAAAAAATGATACTGTAATATTATATGGTTTACCAGAATCACAAAATAAGCTGAAACAACAAGGACTGACTGTGGTAAAGTCAGCAGTTTTCCTATTTTTCTCAGATTTCAGTCTATTGTGTTTACTGAAATATTGTTTTGTCTTTCTAAATATAGCCCACTTGCATTTTGTCTTTTGGAAGGCAGCAAAATTTCACACTTTTTTTTTTTTTTTTCTAACATGTATGGTATCTATTATCATCATAATAATTAGCTTAACAACCTTGAGCAATTAACTGTGTCATGTGTATGGAATATTGCTGCACTTTCAATATGAAAATGTAACCTGTGGATTGCTGTAATTACTCTTGATCTCACTCTAACACAAATTCTTTCCTGTTTTTATTCTATTTTTAACGTTGTAAAGGATATAATCTCAGATACTTGCTTTCTACCATCCTGGTGGCAGAAATAATTCTGTCAAACTATTAAGTTTTTTTCTTCAAAGCCAATTAACTCCTTTTTATTCAACTTTCAGGACACATGGTACTGTTTGGAGATGTGAACGGCCTTACGGTTTTCGTTTTTATCCATATCTCTCTTTTTCATGAGGTGTAATTATTGCCTTTTTTATTTGAAATTTTAAATAAAATGATTGTAACTTCACAGATCATCATTTGATGGATAGTGTGCCTATTCGGGAATAATCTGAATGGAGAATATGTTTCTACATCAGTGACATCAGTTAGCTGTGCAATATTGGTTTGTGTGACTGATAGATGACAATGAACTTCTGCAAACTTTATAAGAATGAGCAGCTGCATACTACAGAGCCATAAACAAATGCCAAGCAAATGAGTAAGTCCCTGGACATTCTCACATATCTTTGATTTTTCATGTTTGAAGAACTCAAATAGAATACTCCTTTTACTGTGAGCTTGTGGTGGGGCTTAAAAAAGACAGCTACATCTTCTACTTTGCTCATTCAGCTACTTATAGAAGTCTAATACTTTTTCACTATAAAATCTTGCTTTCTTATTCAGCTTTGTTACCAGATGCCTTTTGTCGGATTATTTATTCCATTGTCAACAGCCAGCTGAGCAGTAATCTCATCTCTTTTGTAACTAATTCATACGCCCAGTACAGAAATACTGCCTAAATACTTACAAAACTTGAGAAGCTCTTCAGCCTGTACCATGATTTTGGCCAATCCCTTGCAAAAAACACAAGCTGGGAACCGACTGGCTGGGGAGCAGCTTTGCAGAAAAATCCCTGGGGTTCCTAGTTGACAGCAAGCTGGGAATGAGCCATGCATCCTTCATCTGGGAGCAAGGAAGGTCAGTCCTATGCTGTATTAATAGGAACCCAGCCAGAAAGCGAAGGGAAGTGATTATCCTCTCTAAGCAACATTTGTTAGACTACATATAGAGTTTTACACTCCCGCCACAGTACAAGACAGACATTGATAAACTGGAGTGAGTTTAGTGTAGGATCACCAAGACAGGACAGGACATTCAGGGGCCAGAGTACTTTCACCTGTGAGGAAAGGTTGAAGGAACTGGGCTTGTTCAGCTTAGAGAACAGCCGAAAAACCTCCCCTGCCTGTGGGGATGTCATCAAGGAGACAGGAACAGGCTCTTCACTGTCGGGCACAGTGGGACGGTGAGAGACAAGGCGGATGAAACAAGGTAAATTCAGTCTGACATAAGGGGAATTTTTTTCCCATGAGGACAGTCAGGCAGTGGAACAGTTTACCCAGAGAATTTGTGCAGTCTCTTTCCATCCTTCAAGGTTTTCAATACCCATATTTTCAGCTGCATAGCCCCGAGCAATCTCTCTGACCTCATAGCTGACCTTGCTTTGAACAAGCAGGTTAGAGACATCTTCAGGTCTCTCCTGAATTACCCAGTGATTCAAATCTGGAGTAATAACTCCATGGACTGAAAGAAGAGAAGGTAGCTAATGCAGGCTGAACTATTTCAGTAAACAGGGACTTGTGACAGATCCTGGAGGTAGAGCACTGATTGGGTGACAATAACTAACTTACATCTGCCATCTGTTTGCACCTGTGCAAGGAGCACCTGTCTGCTATCTTTGCATTCAGGCTAAATGATTTCAGTGTGGTGAACAATGGAAATTCAACTCTCATCTACCTCAAGATTCTGCAACACTTTAAAAGTGATTGCAGCTATACCAAGCTGTCTCTTTCCAATAAATAAGGATAGGGAAAATCAGGTAATACGTTTAGGGTCTTCCTACCCATTATGATACTTTGAAGAATTGATGGGTACTTATCCAGTGTTTCTATTGCAATACCACGTCACTGGCTAGACCTTGAAACCAAACTATTTACATCAATCAATTTCACTGAAGTTCAAACTGGTCTTCCAGATAGGTCCATAGGACTTTTGGCGAGCAAGTCTGTATGCTTGCTTAGAAGAATGATTTACATTAAAGGGAAAAAAGAAGAAAAGAGAAAGAGAAAAACCATAATAAATTGTGCCTTTAGAAGAAAATAGCCTTGTTATTATGCATGCAGAAAGCTGGTAAAATGGACTGTATGTTAAATATTAAAAAGTAAGTAAAAACCACAGCCATATATTCCATTCTCCAGCACTTTGGATATTCACAGCATAAAAATCAATTTAAACTCTTAAGATCAAGAATACTGTTAGTATTTCTTTAACATGCCTTTTTTCAGTGTCGGGGGAGCAAAAGATTGATTTTCTGTTATTACATTGTCAGATTTTGTCCTTTGAAAAAATTTGTACTCAGACAAAAATTACTTAAAAAAACATACACGCATAAATTCAGCTTAGAGTTAGTGGGCTACGTAGTGCCTCAAAATGCACAAAATATTCTTGTAAGCAGACAAAAAAGTATGTAAAGAAGTATTTATTCAAAAGAGAACTCATAATGCTCCCTATGATCCAAATTCAGGAATCAGAATGTGATTTATTGTTTGACTAACTTTCTTCTCATAAAGTATATGAAATAAACAAAATTATACCAAGTTTAAACTGATATGACTTAGAAAAACCATATGGGTTCAGGCACTGATCCCCTCCAAATATTTACATGCATACATGCAAATACATTTAATTAAATCAGGGAAAGGGGGTGGTGGTTGCCATCTGCATTGTTTTTATTACTAGTTAAGTTTATTGGTTTCACTGCATTTAAAAAAGTGGAAGCATGGACAGATGCCTTCAAAAGTGGAATGGTCCAACACACATCCTTTACTTCCGGAAAAATGCTCTAAAACCCAAGAGGTAAACTAGATTGGGCTTTTCATCACTCTGCTTTGCTATGCAACTGAAAATATAAGACTGAGAGAGATATTAAATGAGAAAGAATGTGTCTCTGAGCATAAAAAGATGGGTTTATTTTGTGCTAAAGTGCTGTCTGATAAAATACATCTACTTGCAGTTTTGCATGCAGATGTAGACAATACCTTTTTTCTCTTCTCCTTCATCTGTGTTATTGCTGTAAATTGGGTACCAAATTGTGTACGGGGGACTCAGGACACACGTTTTCTTTCATATGTTTAGACTTACAGTTCCAATTCTGAAGCTAGTGTGATTCCATGCTCTGTGTTACTTAGGATTGTGAATTTCCCTGTTATGACCAGGCTCAGACACCCTTTGGGCTCCTTGGCTTTGTGTTTGGTCAGATTCTGTAGTCTGTACTCATCTGAAAAATATTTGTGCTGAGTGAATGTATGGATACTACAAGTGCACTGTGGCAAGTCTATCTACTGTTGATATTTCCTGCTCCAAAATACTTTCCAGCAGGAAACAGTTAACAGTAGTTTAAGAAGTAAGCAGAGTCTAAAAAGTAAAAAATTAACATCGTGTCCCACAAGAAATATCTGTATTTTTAGGTTTTGCTGGTAAATACTTAACACATAAACCTGATGTATTTCTAAGATCTAGCAACCTTCCTAACTTCCTAAGTTCATAACCAGATTTACATGGCTAACTAGTATAGGAGGTGTTTGGATTTAGTGATCAACTAGACACCCAGTAGTCCTGTCTTCCTAACATGTCAGATGTGAGGGAATCACAGACAATTCGGTGAATTCTGTTATTTAGAAATCTGTTTTGCTTCTTGTTTGCTGGAACCAGATCAGTTGTCTCTAATTTTCTTCTTTTTAAAGTACTTTACATATTTGATCATTTTCCCAATGGTTTCCTACTGTATATATACATTTTGGATTTCACATAAATGAGTACTTTGGCTACAGTAGTTGTATTGTCTTACTATTTTTAATATATTTATTTGAAGACATGCATAACTAGAAAAATGATTTAGAGATCAGAATGGACAGCAAATAGACCTGTATACAGGTAGAGGTAATATGTATTTACACTATATAATCCACATAAAGCAATTAAACATTAAAAAATAAACAGGAATGGACATTCTATACACATGCAACTATACATGTTTATGGTTCAGGATGTTGGAAAACTACATAGAAGTGTCCTAATTTTTTTTTAAATGCAGAAAAATAAAAGATGAGTTGCCTTGTGAAGGATTTAAAATTAAGTCTGAGAGAAAAGAATATTAAACGCACCACTCAGCCTTAGTTTTTCAGTTGATGCAATATGCTGAATGCTGAAATTAAGATGTGTATCTTCCCTCTCCTCCTAAAATAGCAACTGATTGTAATAACTCTCAAACAGACAAAGACATTTAAGTGTCTCATTTAGAAAACATTCTCTCCTGTTCATAAGATACTAGATAAATAAGATAGGTCTGTTCTTCACTAGCATATCTGTCATGGAATGTTACCTCAAGATTATTCAATGCTCTACTCACTGATTATTGAATAGGACAAGTCTTTATTTCTACATGTGGAATTCTATCACTAAATAATCAGTCTTGCAATAAACAGCTCCAATTTTAGTAGTCATTCTCAGCTCTGGAAACACATATTTCAAATCATCCTTCCTTCAGTAGTTGAAATAGGTTAGGTGCAACTAGTTAGGTCTGCTTATCACATCACATTTACTTTGTAATTTATGTTCCTGTTGGGTAATGACAAGCAAACATGTTAGCAGGGGAAAGAAATTATCATCAGTTGTCTAAGAGCAGGATGTTATATTGTGAGTGAGTAAAAGATGAGTTGTTTTTTTAATGATCAGAGTAAATACAGGGGAATAAAAAAGACTTGTGGAATTTTTTTTTTAAAAGCAAAATGATCAAGAATGCTTTTCTTGATTCTAAATAAAGGGAAAGTGAGGATGCAGTGGTAGCAGGTTCCTAGTTCTTTGCTACGATCCACAGCTATAAATCTAAACCATGCTATGGACTAATGGTGAATATTGTCTGGTGAAAGCCCAAGTATTTATGGATATTTGTTTATCAGTGAATAGTAAGTGGCTGGAAATGAGAGCGGCTACATAATTGCTTGACTGTCTGCAAATACTTTGGGTCTTTAAGCACAATAGTTAAAAGATGTCTAAGCTCCAGAAACAGCTTGAGCCAGACTGTTCAGCCCTGCAAAAGATTAAAAATGTCTTTCTCAGCAAATGTTTTCTTTTCTATAAGCAACATCTTGATCCAGTTGGGTTTGAACCTTGTTGGGCTACTTAAGTGTGAAGGATATGTGTAATTAGTCAAATTTTTAGTCAATGAGCTCATCTGAATATGGAGAGTAATAAGGAGTGTCAGAAACAATAATAATTACAATCTGTAATGCCCAAACACCAATCACAATAGTGTATTCATGTGTGTCACTTTAAGGAGACAAATTTATATCTACCTGTTCTCTAGCAGTAGGTGTGAGTGAAAATTACACCTACTGCTAGGTTTGGTTTAACAGCTTGGGAAGCTTAGTCTCCTCATTGATCTAAACTAAATTATTGTACAATTACTTGTGCAATAACTGTACCCTGTTTTGTGGAAATAGACCAAAAAAGCATGGACTCTTACACTCCTCCTCAAGCCCTGACTATTTGATCTCCAGGAAAGACTTCCTGTGTCAATAAAAGATAAACATTTGATCCGGAAAGTTGTGATCTGAACTCTTTTTGACCAAAAAAAAAAAAAAAATTAACCATTCCTGTTTGTTTCAATCCACTTCAGGATCATCCAGTTGCGTAAATGTACTACAGTCATGAATTACAGCATTGAAGAGTGCTAACTGCAACAGAAAGAACTAACTAAATCTGTGTTAGAAAGGTACATTTTACAGATTACAGTGCAAGGGTGGGAAAATAGGTTATTGACTAGAATGGAAGAGAGAGACATAATTTGAGAAAGATCGATGAACTCATTCAATTTGGTTCAGTTCGTCCTTGAAATCAGTGTGTTTTAATAGCGTAGCATAAGAAAGTAGATTTGGAGATTTCTAGACCAGCCCCACGTGAATCACACTGTTGTATAAAAGCTAACACCGTTGTATAAAAGCTAACACCGTTGTATAAAAGCAGGGTGGAAACCTAGTTTTAACAAATCAAGAACACGGTTAGACGCTGGTATAGTATAGATCACAAGTAGATTGATCATTCAAATATGTGACCGAATCCCATTATCCAATCGTGTGAAACTTTGATATTGTCAAGTGTGTTATCGAGAGACATGAGATGTGCCAAAATGAGCAAGCAGATGAAAGAGATGACAGAAAGGAATGTCAGAAACAAAAGCTAGCAAGTGAGCTGTGGGAACAGATGGAGTGTGAATCACTGCTGTTATAAGGACTTACATTCCAAGGAAAATATGAGTAGAAATAAAAACAATGGATTCCAGATAAAATTTTATAGCCTGTAAAAAAGCTCAAAAAGAGCAAAGGAAGATAATACAAGAAAAAGACTGTTAGGAAGAAGAAAGTGTTGCACATGTGCATAATGATTAGTAGAGCATAATATACAGCAAGGATGAAAAAATTTTCTTTTTATTGCTAGAAGAGGTTGAGCAGGCCTTTGAAGTGCATTTGGCAACCTGAAAAAATTGCAGGTGTCTTTGTGCCACAAGAATTTGTAACACAAGAATATGTAGCTGTGGACTGTAATAGTTAATATGGAGGAATTATACCTAGGCTAGATGTAATCAACCTCATCATTAAAAGGAGATATTAAGAAAAAATAATTCTAATAGTAGTCTTGGTTTTTCTTAGTCGTTGTTGATGTTAAATTTCCCAAAACTTACGCTCTAACTTCTCAATCATCTTTCTGTCTTTGAATTTTTCACCTTTAATAGGTTGATTAGGGCAGAGGTTGTCTTTCTTCTGTGTTTTGCAGTATAGAATGCAAATGGATTCTGACTTGTTGGGAATCTGTGAATTCTGTGACGTTACAACTATAGAATAATATGAAATTCCATGATAAATCAATAAGGGGCATAACAACTACCATATAACAGAAACGATGGGCAGAAAATTAGTCACTGGATTATTAATATAGTGCAATAAATACAGAAAGGATTTGGTGACAGTTTGCTTGTCAAGTATTTGATACAGTATCCTGTAAAGCATGTGGTAAACCATGGACTGTATTAAAAGGTGTTGGGCCCTAAACAGTGGTCAGTTTCTAAGGGCAAGAATACCAAATATATAATACAAATAACCAAGGAACTACAGCAAATGTACGCTGAGTTTGTGGTGGGACTCCAAAGCAGCTCTGACAGGGCTTGTAATGGGAAAGATATCAGCTCTGCTGACACTATTTGAAACACGCTTTTCTGGATTTACAAAACCATGCTAAGAAAGTCTCCCCAGCATCTTTTTCTTTCATTTATAATTTTTTTTTTTTTTTTTGAAAGCACTGATACACTATAATAAGGGCTTATATGATCCTTGGAATCCTTGGATACCATAACAATTGGGTCCTCAGAGTACTTTAGACAGAATGATGAGACAGATGGATAATTAAACCTCTAGTGATATTTTTCTTTTTTGGATTATAAATAGGTTTTATTTAGCCTTTACTGCTATGTCTGATACTCCCTTCCTTACATAACTTTGTTGATTCTTTGATGTAGTTTTTGTTTTGGTTAGGTTTAATTTTAGACTTTATGCTAAAGGAATTACAATTTCATATAATCTTTCAGATAATCTTCCAGCAAGGCTATATAAAATGAAAGAATACCTCATGGATTAACATTAGATCCACATTCAGATTATAAATGTGTTTTCAATACCACTGCCTTCTCTATCATGATGTCATGTTGCAAACTAAATCTTTAGTTTGTTACCATTGACAGACTCCTCATCGTAACTTGCTATTTTTCAAAGTTTCTCTGTCCTCTTCATTAACTTTGTTATATCTTTTCTTCCATCTTCAGGATTAGGATTTAACAAGCAATAGTAGTACATTACATTTTTCTTAAATGCAATTAATTACTACTTTGATATCTCCAGATCACTTGCAGTATGTATCTGTCTTATTTTGCATTTGTAGATTTAAGTGTGCACTGATGTGTTTCACATGTTCTGATTCAACTGTCATTAAAAAATGTAACCAAATTTGACTTTTTACCCCACCTAGATCAATAATATCAAATAATCTACATTCCAAGACACTAACTCCAGAGAATAAAACTTCTTTTGCAGTTGTAGAAATCACTCAGGAATTATCATTCTAGTATGAGGCAGTTTTTATTTCTCACTGATATTTTTCTCTGATTCGTATTTATTTATTACGTTAATGGGTAACAATATCAGATGCCTTGCTACTTTCAGAATATATCTATAGCAGAAAGTACGAACTACAAAGAAACTTACGATTCCAGTCTTCACTCTGAAGGTCAATGACCTTATTGATTATTTATCTGATAGGGTTCACAAAGGATTTACTTCTAGCACAATGATAAAAATAGGTACAAATCATTCGTTGCAATCGTCTGAGTAAGAGTCTATATTTTCTGAATGAACCTGCCTTTTTCTTCATTAAACTTTTAGAATTAGATGTATTATTAGCATTGTTTACATACTTTATTTTCTCTAGATGTAATTCCCTAAGGAGTCTTTGGGTATATTGCATGAATTAAAATTGCAGAAATAAGCTCATTGTCAAGGAACATGGTCAAAAAGAATATTATCAGTAGGTCAAGATAATGAAAATGTATCCAACCAAAGATACTATATGTTAGATTGAAAAGACAAAGGGATCAATACTGAGGAGTATTTTAAATAGTACAGGTCATATCAAATGGAAAGAGACCCTGAAACGTGTTACAGTGATGACTAAATTTTAATGGAAACTTTGAGACATCAGTTTCAGACCTATTGAAACAGGTGACTGAAACTAGAGTAGTTTCATGGAAGCTGATCATGATTTAAAAAACCCAGTTTTTTAAGACCAGTTAAGTAATGGATATTTGGGAATAAATATAAATCACTGTTGACTGGCCTGGAGACGGTCAAAAAGATGTTGAAGACAGATTGATTAAAAAAAATAAATAAAGCCTAGGTTTTATTTCATATTGTGAAATTTAATGTCATTTGGAGAGAGAGAAAATGCTTTTGTTACCACAAAAGGCAGGTGCAAACATGGATTTTGCTTACTGCAAAATTATTGCATGGTTCTGGAATTTCCCATACAGATGCTAAAAATACCAAGGAGAGAAAAGCTGATTAACCAAAGAACAATGAAAGTAATTTTATGAAGGAGAATCAAGAAATTATCACATCTTACTAATCATCCCTCAAGGATAGTCAAAAAGATGGTGCAAAGGCAGAGCAGATTATACTGTCAAAAGTGAAAAACAAGAGTAGGACAGCATAATAATATAATAAAGATGGTAATGTTCAAATAAGTCTCAGGACATCCTACAAGATACAAAAGGCTACTATTTTCACAGAGGAAAATGACTCTTTGGGAAAATGAGGAGAAAACAACTGCATTATTGGGTCAATGCAGAAGCCACCTTCCAGCTGATAGTAGCTTTTAACAGAAAGTAAATTATATTTGATATCTTTGCATTCAATAATCTGATATTCATTATTGAAATCTGATATTTGATATTCATTCTTGAAATATAGCGAAGGAGAAAAAAAAAAGCTAAAATATAGCCCTATTGCATTTCATTAAATGGAAAACATTAAAATGATCTTCAGGAGATTCTGGTAAGACAAATTGTAGTTAAATATACAAAGATATTCCTACCTTTTACTTGTAAGAGATACAACATTTGTTCCCAATTTTCATTGCGAACCTGGAATGGAAAGTAATTAATGTACTGTACCTAGCTTAACTTTTTCCCTTATCCTATTCCAGAAGTTCAAATACTTTCTGATTTTCTGAATTGAAAACCTTATCCCTTCTTTATCACCCCTAAGTATGAAGACTCCCTGAGAAATTAAAAAAGACACCAGGAGCCTAGGCCCTTCTGAATACGATTCACTTTGAAAAAAAGGAAGGTGGGTTGACCCTGGCTGGATACTGGGTGCCCACCAAGCCACTCCATCACTCCCCTCCTTATCTGGAGAGGGGAGGAAAAGGCTTGTGGGTTAAGATAAGGACAGGGAGAGATCACTCAACAGTTACTGTCATGGGTAAAACAGACTCAACTTGGGGAAATGAATTTAATAATTTATTACCAATCAGATCAGAGTAGGGTAATGAGAAATAAAACCAAATCTAAAAACACCTTCCCCCACCCCTCCCTTCTTCCCGTGCTTAACTTCACTCACAATTTTCTCTACCTCCTCCCCCCTTAGCAGTGCAGAGGGACGGGGAATGGGGATTGTGGTCAGTTCATCACACATTGTCTCTGCCGCTCCTCCCTCCTCAGGGGGAGGATGACTCACACTCTTCCCCTGCTCCAGCATGAGGTCTCTCCCATGGGAGACAGTCCTCCATGAACGTCTCCAATGTGAGTCCTTCCCACAGGCTGTAGTCCTTCAGGAACAGACTGCTCAGCGTGGATTCCCCACAGGGTCACAAATCCTGCCATGAAACCTGCTCCAGTGTGGGCTGCTCTCTCCATGGGTCCACAGGTCCTGCCAGGAACCCACACCAGCATGGGCTTCCCACAGGGTCAAAGCCTCCTTCAGGCATCCACCTCCTCCAGAGTGGGGTCCTCCACACGTAATCACTTAAGTAAATAGCTAAGTCTTCAAAAGAACTCTGAAACAGGAACAATGGAAGGAACTATGTAGAGAGCATCGTGCCAAACAGGTTGGTGATCTCAGGCAGAAGAAAGGATGAGACCTTCTTTGATACACATTTTCAGCCCTATTCTTCATCTTCATCATATTTCAGCCATATTCTTCATAGCATTCCGTACCTCTGCTATGTACTTTCTTCAGTAAGAACTAGACATTTTGATTTCTTTTTCAATTCCACAGACGCGATCTAGACTGCATGACTTTAAGGATTCCAGCTTTTAAACTCCAGTAAATTTGAGTCAGTTTCTCTACTGACTGTCCTACCCTAAAAGAGTTCTATTTTCGTAGTTAGTTTTAGTTGTTGTTGATTTTTTTTTTTTTTTTATATTAAAGCCACCACCATATATCCAATTGTTTTCCAGGACAGTACTATTATCGTGATACAGACACAATATAGAGATTCATGTCACCTTACTTTACACAGCTAAAAATTGAAATCAAAATCTCTCCAGCTACCCCGTATTCCCTTTGAAGTCAATGGAGAGCAATATATTCTTCAAGAGTGATTCATCTCATCTACCTTAAGTCACCCTGTGAAAGCGTCCAACTCTCTTCATGGGCTCTAAAAGGAGTTTTTCAGTTAATCTGAAGTTAGGCATATTGTACGTTGCAGACTTCTGTAGTAAAAATAATTCCTCTTCTTGTATTTTGTTTTCCTTACAATTCGCTCACTAAAGCAATTCAGCAACTAATGTTTTCCAATATAGTGCAAGATTCCTTTTAGCCTAAGAACCGAAGATAATGTTATATATGTGGCATCTATTGGATGATTAACTTACAATGGCAACTTGTTAATAACAAACTTTTCTTACCTGTGAACCTCTCTTGTTTTGAAATGTAAAGTGAAGAACATGTATGAAGTGAAGAACCAGGAATAATAGGACCAATCCCATTTGCCCAATCTATTCTTGAAAATCTATGATGATAGACTTTTCTTTTTTTCCCCAAAGCAATGTATCCTAGTGCTACACAGGCTTTGCTCAGAGCAGTTTAGAGTAAATCTCTATGGCTTTAATAGTCTTCCGTGTCAGTTACCTTTTCTTATTCCTACCACTGAGACAGAGAGAAATTTCTTTTTTTCTGTTTATGCTACAAAATGAAATTTTGCAAATTTGTAGTTTATTGTAAGATCACCCCTGAGATTTTTCTTCTCCAGTTTAAGCAAATTGAATTATCTCTCATGTCATCACTATTCCTGCTTCCCATGGACTTTCTTCAGTTACTCCAAATGTTGTGGACTACCATGCTCGAAAACTGGACATTGAGGGCCCTATCAGTTCAATCAGCAAAGAAGAATGACTGAACATGTCTTACAGAAAGCACTCCATATATATGTCCTGGAACGGTGCCTGTTTTTCTCAAGGTTGTGTGGTGTTATTGGCTCTTGTTCAGTTCACAATCTATGTCCTTTAGGCATTTCTTCTGCATAACATAGACTTGCTCAGCATTCTGTATCTTCTATCTGTTGATTATTCCTACAAGATTTGGAAAAATTTGCATTTACTTTTACTGAACTGAACACTTTTCCCCCAAACATTTATTTGGTTTATAATATTATTTTAATTATAACCCAGTTCCCTGTTAGACTTGCAGCTTTCCACAGTTCTGTGTGTCCTGCAAATAAAAAAGCAGCCTCCCTTTTTAGGCATCCATCATTAATAGAATTTGAAATAACACTAGAACGTTCCAGAAAAGATCTTTGTGTGTCTTCTTATTGTTTTTTGTCTTTTCTATGTATCACTTCAAATACTTCATTTAGTGTGTGTTAAGTCATTTAACTCCAGACTGTTAAAAATTAGGTTTAGTCTAAACAAGTAATTTAAGACCTTTTCTAACTATTTTAGAAAAATCGGTGTACCCAGATGCTTGAGATTCATCCCCTTATAAGATATCTCTGATCTGAGGAAATCATTACCCACAAACAGGGTCCATTTTTCACTTTGGCCTTTGCCCAGTAGCCAAATATTCTCCACTTGTAGCCATTCTTTATTGACTTGGTAGTATTCCTTCAGAACTCTCCTTCAAAAGGAGGCAAAAGAAGTCTAAAATAAAGAAAGAAATTATACATTAAGAAGAGAAAAATATATATTTTTTACATTCTTTCAGGGAAGGAATGAAATTATGGATTAAAAACTCTAGGAGGAAGGAAAACATCAGATATCAAGTGATTCAGAAAATGTATTCCAGAACAGCTGTTTCACTAGATGTTTCATTTTTTCTATACTCACACAAAGACTGCAATAAAACAAGTACTTTATTTAAAAAATATAAAATGCAATAAAGTGCAGTAAATTATAATTCTGTAGGAATTACCCTAACTCATAGATTTTTCTAAAGTTAATCATTCCTATGAATACCTTACAGAACTTTATAGAGGATGTCCTCAGAAACTCAACTCCCCAGATTTGTTAAAAACATGAAACAAAATGTTATAATATTTTGAGAAATAATACAGACTATTTCAGGAAAGTTTCTCTCTCTATTTTTTAAGAGCTGGCTGCTGTTCAATACCTGTCAGTAATTGTGTCAATTTTCAGAACAAATGGTCAAATATTTCCTGTCATCAGCCTTTTGAACTGCAATAATATTTTTCTTTCCAGTGGATTCATATTAAAACATCAAAGGACTAACTTTAAATTATTACTTTATATTCAAGGTTAAACTAACTTTGTTAAACAAGTTCCTTTCACTCATCAGAAACCAGCCAAAAAGAACAATGCTTTTCGATATATAGGTGACTTCCTTCAGAAGAAAGTACAAAAATAATTTTTACTCCCATTTATTTCCTCAGTTCTCTAATTCAGGTTTTTGACTGAGGATTTTGGAGCTATTATATCAAGACATGAAAGCATAGGTGCAGCTTCTCTTCTCAACTCAGCCTCAGAGTCATTGTATGATCTTTAAAGAGGTTTGCATTATGTATTAATTTCTTAATCTCTTTGAATTTCTTGGAGAGCTGAAGATAATGGAAAATTGTGTAATGAAAAACATTATTATAATTTAATCAACACATACTGTAAAAAGTCTATTCATGCTTGAAAAGTTTTTAATATTAAAGCAATTTTTAGATGTCTTAATTCCTCTAATCAAATTTACGTAAATGCCTAATATTTCAAAAATTATCAAGGCTTTCATTTGCTTTATCACTTGGTGATGAAGTGATATCACATATCACTTGATTTGCTGATACTTTGGAAAAGCTTACTTTGGAAATTCATGTTCCTAAAGAGTAATTTCAGGCAGTCCTGTCCTAATACCATCTGAAATATCACCATTTGTTGATCACAGTCTACTGTACAGGATTCTCTGTGTCCTCTCATTAATTCCTTAAAACAAGGTAGGAGCTGATATAGACATGTGAATATATTAGTTGATATATAGAAACTGTTTCCAGTATACTTGATGGCAATATTTCATTTATTTCTGCTCTCTGTATTCTTTTAAGTTTGAAAACTGCTATTTTCTGGTATTTGCATCCACTTAAATCTGTCTTATTTTATATGTTACTTAAGATGTCTTGCTCACTTGTTTTTTTTTTTTCTTCACAGGTGTAAAATACTTGATCTATTCACATGATAAAATTTCTACATATAGTCATGACTGTACTTGAATGATACACTGAAAGATGCGTAAGTGCTCTGTAGGAAACAAAAATTCCTTTGTATGTTTTAAACATTGGAAAGTGTCAAAAGACAAGCTTTTGAGACTTCTTACATTTTAACTGAATTCTACGCTGAAACGTAATTCAAGAACCTGTTTTTTTTGGTTTTTTTCAGGCTGGATTATAGAATATAAAATCTCAAACCTAATGTGTTTAAAACCCTGGTAAGTAAATGTTAATGTACTCATTGAAATTTCAGAGAAAGAGTATCAATTTCTTAGAAAACACTTCATCCACACAAACCAAATGAAATACTGTTTCAAAGATGAAAGTATAAGCACATGCAGGATGAATGAATGCATGTCTCCAGAATGATTTTGGGGAAAAAAAGGAAAAAGATTGTTGTGCAGAGCTGGAGCCCAGGAACGGGAGCAAGGAAGGAGTGGTCCTGGTCACTGACACTTTACATGAGATCCTTCAGGAGAACCTTATGCTAGGATAAGCAGGCATCATCACATAGCCCACAGAGATGTATAAATCATGGCAATTTTTAATTGCCTGGGGGGTGTGGGTGGGTACTAACACTCAGTTTATAAGCCCAACTCAATATAGAATGCAGTGAATCAAAGTGACTTAACATTTCAAATGTATGAAGTTTAAAGCAAAAAGCGATGAAACAAGTAGGAACGAGTTTTAGACATGATTATAATTATTTACTATATTTCCTAACGGCCTTGTGGTTGATTCATTCATGTGACTAGAATATTGATATAGAAGGCTGCTCTTTGTTCAAGGAGAACGAAGCAGGAAAAAAAAAACAAAACCAAAACTTTTTGCCATGGTAAAGGAGGATGATATGTTTTGATCTGCTGAATTTATGAGGGTTACGACAAAAAAAAAAAAGAAACAAATTCAGGAGCCATGTCTTTTTGGAGTCACCTGCAATTCATAAAACAGTTTTATTTGTGATAAATTATTTTCTGAAATATTTGTTTGTAGGATCAGAGCATGGGACTTTGTGTCAAAAAGAGAATATATCTGCATGGCTATCCATTGAGAACGGAATAGAGAAATAAAAATACATCCAAAAAGATTATAGAAAATTATAGGACAGACTTTTTGATAGAGAAAATGGAGAAGTTCTTGTCCTTTTTGTCTGTGATTCCATCAGTTTGTTATTGCTTGGCAATAAATTAAATTACTTTCCCCAAATCAAGTCTTGTTTGCCCGTGGCAGTAATCTGTGAATGATGTCCCTGTTTTTATCTTGACTCATGAACATTTCCATCATATTTTTTCCCCCCGTCCTGCTGAGGAGGGGGAGTTATAGAGTGGCTTGGTGGGCACATGGCATTCAGCCAAGGTCAACCCACCACACTTACATTGCACATTATCCCAAAACCACAAAGTCTTTATTTTTACATTAAGCTCAGAAGTCAAATCAAGTTGGAATTTGTTTTTCTGAACACGTTATGACTTCTTGGACTATTCTAGTTTCCGTGGTGATCACTGCTATATCACTAAGATAATGAAATACAATCTTTGATACTAAAATAGTGATTAGCACTTGCATTTTGTAAGGGAGGTTGCAGTCTGCAATATCAATTTCAGTTGTACCAAAGTGTAGAAGTTTTTTACCTGTAAGGCATTATATTTCCCATACAATTTCCTGCTGCTTGAACAGTTTTTTTTGTCCCAATTTACACTATTACGGAAATGTGTGAAATGCTATAGTAGGCCCTAAGCTTGGAAATTGACCAGTAGAAAGAACCTAAGATGAAAAGTTTACACTTATTTGGTATTTCTAGCAAATCAGTTAAAGGATATAAATAATATTTAGTGGGGATAATAGGTTTTTCAAAGCCAGGGAATTTTTTTTTTCCAAATGAGTAGAGTTTAGTTTATTTTTCTTAAACATTATGTACTCTCTTAAATAAAATGGAGATTCTTTTTCCTTGAGTACAGAGTTAGCATAGCACACATAGCAATATTTATAAATGTAAAAATATCTTTTTTTTTCCAATCACTTAGTATGTTTAAAAACATGACTAAGAAACTGCATTGTGCCAGATTCTCTCACTTTTTTACACTGTTCACAGGTTGTCAATAAAGACTTCTGCAAATATTTTGAATACCCCTGCACTGTACCAAAGTTCTTAAACATAAACAACTAAGAAACTGTTCAAAACCATTTCCCAGTCTGTTGCATTCATACAACTTAATATGTAGGAAAAATAATGATTTATATGTAAGTTTTATTATTTAGTAATTCTATAATTTCTCTTCCCCCTTTCTTGTGCGCTTTTCCCTAAAAAGAAATAGAGGGATAGGGTGGGGGAATTTAAAACAAAAAAAAAAAAA
>VXBH01007258.1:44411-74124 GCA_013400035.1 Rynchops niger
CTCTGCCCAGCTCTCCAGCCTGTCCAGGTCACGCTGGATGGCGGCACGGCCCTCTGGAGTGTCGGCCACCCCTCCCAGTTTGGCATCATCAGCAAATTTGTGGAGGATACACTCTGTCCCCTCATCCAGGTCATTAATGAATATACTGAACAAAATTGGACTGAGTATTGACCCCTGGGGGACACCACTGGTTACTGGCCTCCAACTAGACTCTGAGCCGCTGATCACAACCCTCTGAGTTCTGGGCTGTAGATAACTCCTCACAAGAGTCCAAGAACAGCTAAATCCCTCAAAGAATTCTAGATATATGGAAAGAAGGGATTGAAATAAGGTTGCATCTATGCTATGTGGTGAATCAGTTCTTGTGTGGACACTCTGACCTCCAGACAAATAACCTCCCCTTTCGGAGAGGAGGGAAAAACATGTCATAAAAAGCGTCTGTGTGGCGAAGCTTGCAGGAACTTCATAAAACAGCAATGAAGAGCTAGAATGATTGTTTGTTTGTTTGTTTGTTTGTTTTTTTCAAAGTGATTCTTGCCAGTGAACCAGTTGCTATTTAACAGCTGTAGGAAGAGGCGGTGTTTTTATTAATTATCTTCCTATTCTCCTTAATCAGTTTGAAAATGACAGTGAACTGTAAAGAGTCTGTAGATGATACAAAATGTTCAGGACAATCGGAACTAAAACTTCTAATACAGAATGACTGGCAATAAAATGATGGATGTGACACTGTCAGCAATGCAAAGTAATGCACAGTGGGGAAAACCAACCTTAACTACGTTTACACATCGACAGGCTCTAAATTAACTGTTACCTCTTGGGAACAAGGTCTTTCAGCCACTGTGAATGCTCCCCTGAAAACATCTGTTCTCTGAACATTAGCAGTTGAAAATGGCAGAGACATTTCAAATTACTAGAAAAGAAATGAAGACAAAACAGGTTGTTTTATTTTATTGCATAAATATATATTGCATATATGTTCTATGTTCTAACTCCCTATATGGGCACCAAATGAAATAATTACGGCACAATCTCTCATAAAAAGGGGAAAAATTTTTAAGTGAGGGGCTTATGATTTTTTTTTTTTTTTTAGTGTATTGTCTGGATTCTTTTTTCCTAATTAATTTGTGGAATACAGTCTTGCAGGCTGCTGTAGAAATCAAAATATCAGAAAAGGATGGCATACACTCATGCAGGGTGGGTTCATTTATGTCTATCTTGAAGACAAACTTCTTGGCACTGCAGTCCTGTATCATATGACGACAAGAGCCTCAAAAGCACTTTGTGCCACCTCAGATGCCCTCCGGATCTCACAAAAATAACCCTAGATTTATGGATATCTCCTAGACTTCATTTACCATCCTCCAGTACCAGTGAAGGGAAACAGGAATTTGTTTTTGAAATCTGTTTCAGACGGAGGTGAATTCCATCCTAAATTATATGGCTACATCAAGAGTCTGCTTAGATAGTTCAGATGCATATCTCTGCGCTGTATATCTATTACCACAGGACGTTTAGAACCACAGTATGTTTAGAAGGCCAAACTTTCAAAAAAGGGATTGAATATATTCATAGCAAGTAGACTCCTTAGAGGTCTTCTCAGGTCAGCATATCTACATAGCTGATATTTACTTTTGTCCTGGTTTGAGGTAAAACAGAACCAAGTTTCTGTTTGGTAATTTTACATATTATGTATTATATGTCCTACTGTTGATGTCTGGGCAAGTCAATTAAGAAATCTAATCACACATGGTTGTCATATATCTAGGTAACTGAGAACTGAAGACAGAAACAGTTTTGAATGTATTGCGGAATTGCTGCTTTGTTACTTTCTAGGAGGCACATTACTGACCTGGAGACATAACACAGTTTTATGCTGAACTGATGTAGAACCACAACTACTCTGGCAGATTGGGTTGATGATCTTGTGGAAGACTTATTTTTATTCAGCAAGAGAATTTATTCAGTAAGATTAAGGAAAAAAGCATGAAGGTTTCCTCTTTAAAGAAACCTCAGAAAACAGCAAAAAACCTGTATTTTGCGACATCTGTCTTCCAGTCCCCTCCCTCCTTCTCGCTGTGCAAGCAACTTCTTTATCCATGCAATCCAGTGTCATATCTGAAAGTCTGTTACTTTATGTTTGTTAAATTAGAGGCTCCGTGTTCACTGTGATTCACCAGACAGATGTGTTCCGCTGACTTACAACAATCATCCTCTAGTACAAAATGACTTAGAACGGTAGGTCTCATCCACAGTTGAATGACTCTACTTCAATTAATAGGACATAACGCTTAAAAACTACTTCAGGGGGTTTATGTTTTATTTTGCTTTACTTCTGAGGCGATGCCTTCATATAACCACTGAAGCTTGTTTAAAATTTCAGCTACCAAAACGCTACAAACAGCATTTTGGTAGCACCAACTTTATGCACACATGGATGACTCCTCCCCAAAAAACTGTTTTAGCTGTTGCTTCTGTTCCTCCAGCCCTAATGGAAATTTTCACAAGCAGGACATTTCTTTCGTTACTATAGAATTACCTCACCAGGCTTTGGTGCCTTGCATATTAAAGCAGACAAGTGTGTTAAATTTAAATATTAGCAAACAAAATTACTCAGGGTCTCCTTATTTACAGAACTGACTACTGAGGAATTGAATTTAAATTCATATAAACATGTGTTTCCTTGAAGTTTCTGCACCATCACCACTACCTTGCTACTTGTCTTTTTAAAGATAATGTGTGCTATTACATTTTCAAGATTGAGATATAGAGGGAAATATTGTTCCTTCCTTCAACAATCCTGCTCCTACAGTCTGGGGTTTGGCTTTTTTGGGTTGGATTTTTTTTGACTTTTTGTTTTGTTTTGTTATTTATAAAAGGACAGACTGGACCTTTATGGTCAAACCTTGTTCATGCAAACTATCATCTTGAAACTAGTGAAAGTTCTGAAAGAATAAGCAGAATAATTCCAATTTTCTCACATTTTTAACAGTTATGAAAAATAACTGTTCCTAACAACCTGATGAACTATAATAAACATAGCAAGTTGCAAACAGTGTACAGGATCCTGTAAGACACACAGAATGGAGAAGGGAAGAGAATATTGATAATTTTAAAATATATATTTTGAAAATTTCCCTCTTTATACATTTGTTAAACGTTTAAATGGGCTACATCTTGTGATCTATTTTTGATTCCTTCCTATTGGCAATTGATTTGAAAACTGAGCATAAAACCAAATTGAGCTGCAATTAAAAAAATCCCGACAAATATTTACACAGGCAAATAAAAATATTTGCTTAAATCAAACATATGTTTCTGTGGGTAACTTTGTCTCAGACAATAATCAAGTAAAGCAAGTATAATAGCAAAATTGTATTCAAAATATGATTACATCATATAGTGTATATGCAAGGCATCACAGGCATGTTTTTTAATACTGAAATTTCAAACAATAGGTACTTTTGTTTTTGAAGTCAACATGTTTAGATTACAATTTTTGTGGCTTTTTTCTATAATTTGAACAGTAAGAATATTTTCTGGAAGCTGAATTTAATTTGTTTATGTTAATCAGAAACAGCAGTAGAATGCTATTACTACTTATAAAACAAGAAGCTATCAATGAAATCAGATGAAGCCCTCATGATGATTAAATTTGGAGTTATATTGACATCTAATTTAGATTTAGATTTAATATGCTAATATGTTACAGTGTAATGGGGTAAGATCTAAGTGTTGATGATAATTACTTTGAAAGTTTCAGCATCATATTGCATTCATTTGACTAGGTCCCATGACTTGTAGACGACACTGGGAGACTTCTTCTGAAACAATTTACAAATAAAAAAATAAACAAAGATATTTCACTTGTTAAATGAGACTACACATGGAATAATGGTATAGAGACTGCATATCATGTGTTAGTGTGATCAGCAGCAAGAAAGCTGGCTTCAAATAAACTGAAAACTTGTCATTGGACAATTTTAATTTGGTTTATATATTATTGCTCTTGCAGTGGGCACCAAAAAAAATTAAAAATCACTTTTTGCTCTGCCATTGTCTGTTTGGGTTTTTTTCATAATATAGAAATGGAAAATGCCACACAGTCACACTAAAGGCACCTCCTGTAAGTAGTAAATTCTCTCTTTAAATGGTTCACACTGTAAAGAGACATCATCAGTGATTCAGAGGAAGTGACAATCTGACAGGTCCGCCATCTGCTTCCTAAACATAAAATGACAAAACTTCTATCCCAGGGAGTTTATTATCTCAATTTGATAATGGAACAAATAACGTAAAACATAGTATAGACTTTAGCTGCTTGTAGTGAGCAGCTGAAGAAAGAGAAAAAAATGTGAATGTGGGAACTGTGACTGGAGAAATTAAATAATTGTTTACATGTAATTAAATTAGAAGCAATAATATTTTTCTGTTGTTCCAATACACAACAAAACCATATTTTAAATAACTAAATTTTTCCTTGAAATGTAAGTTCCAAGTTTCAGATCACTTTAGCTGGGGTCTTTCCTTTAGCTCCAACAGAATTTTTTTTTTTAGACTTTTGACAAACCATTTTAAGACTGAAATAAATCAAATCTAATTTCAGACATGCGATTGCAGTGCCTAATCTGTAAATGTATGCATCTGAGGACCTGTTCCGGTACTTATTGAGTGTGATTCTGATTTTAGGCAGGATGAATTGCCTACTGAAGCACCTGCCTCTCTCCTTTCATTATAACAGGAGCCAGTAACACTCATATTTCCTACTTAAATGAGGAGGATGAACCTGGACCTGCAATCAGGATTGTGACTGCTTTTATGACACCATAGATTAAGATAAATTTAGTCAGTGTCAAGGAAGAGAGCAGAGAGTAGGATCCATGGGATCAGAGTTTCGCTCAAGGTGGGAGAAAAATGAATAAATCTAACTTTTCTGGTGTGTCAGGTGCTGAGAAGTGAAAGAATCCACTATTGCTATAAACAAAGAGCAGCCTATTTGCAGGTGGGAAGGAATGTCTATCCTTTAATTACTCATTTGTCAGAGTTTTTATGTTTGGAGGTAATATATAATTATATCTTTTGAGTGTTCTGGAACCAAACTGGTGGTGGATTACAAAGCATTTTTAGAGACAGAAATGTGTGAAGTATTGTCATAAATGCTGTGTTGCATTCTCTCAGTGCTGCTTTATGTCTTGCCTTCACACACGCTTCTATAATAGAGTGAAAAAGATTGTACATAACAATTATGCAGGGCTGTGCCTGTTACATTGTGTATTTATTCTGTGAAGTACCCTTTTTCCTGTTTCAACAATGCTCCATAAGGCTATATTAGTGCAATACAGCACCCAAATATTAGCTCAAATACAGCGTCAAACCATTTCTTTTCAGTTCTAGAGCTAGTTCAGATATGTCAGTGTTATTCTCTATGTGCAGAATAGAAATGTTCTCAGGCTTTCTTTCTTCTTCTGTGGGTATCAATATCTTTCCATACTTGGCTTCACCGATATTCTCATATCTGGTACGTTTAGATTCATGTAGGTTGCTGGGGCTATTGTGAGAAAATGCTCGATTCATGAATACAGGAAAGGAATAGGGGTTGACATAATATTATGATATTCATACATGCTTCTTCCAGGAAAATGCCAGGTGAGGATCTGTTTATATTTTGGCTGATGTCCAGTGTCCAATTATTTGTTTAATTCTTTTTTTCTTTGAAGTTTTTTTTTGATTCTGTTGCTCTGATGTGCGTATTTTTTGAAAAAAAAAAAAAAAAACCAAACAACCAACCAACCAACAAAATAAAAAAAAAAAGTTTCTTTAAATCCCTTAATTTATTGCATCCTGCCTGCATTTTTGAAATCACACCCACTCCCTAAGCTCTGTCTAGAAACAGAGCCAACATCCACAGGCTCATAATAAGAAGAATGCATGGATCCATGCATTTCTGTGAACTCCTAAAAGGCATAGCTCATCTTTGAAGCTTCAGGAATCCTGAGGAAATAAAACAAGTTAGGTCTGAAAGCAGAGTCATCCTTCCACTTCAAGGCAATTTCTGACACCGAAGATATAAGAAAGATTTTTATGGAGTTATATTAAACAGATATTGTAGAAGCTTCACTAATCTACTGCGTGGAAATAAGTAGGATTTTTTACTGGGTGCTAAGTTAGGAGAGACTGATGGCCCTGTTTCCAGCAGTCAGGATGGCAATATATTAAAAACTCCATCAGGGTTCTCTTTTCTTTATCGTCCTTCTTCTCCAGGTAAAAGATTAGGGGAGGTAAAAAAAAAAAATAAATAAATCCCTTCCTCTCAGCAAAATCATGTATATCAGTAGAGACATTGTTATTATTTAGGCTTGTCATTGGTGGTGTGGTGTGGGGGTAACTGCAACAGGAAAACCAGTCAACATAGTGACATAAAACCTACAGTTAATATTCTAAGGGGGACATGTGTAGCAGTTGGGTATTGATTTCTGCCTGGAGATTTGTCTGACTATGCACAGAACACGCACCAGTCAAGGCTATGTGTGCTCTGGGGTCCGGGTGTGCCTCTCACCTTTGAGGCATGGGAATGAGGCAGCCTCCTGAGCTGTGGTGGGGTCTCACTGCCACGTGTGACCGTCCCACCGCAGGACTACTGTCCTCAGCCCGCTGTAGGGTGGTGGACCTCTGCGGATGTATCCCCACCAAAGGGCTACTGCTGTTTATGCTATCATTTTTTAAGTTAAATGGTCAGCAGCACCAATAACCTTGTTGGTCACATATCCCCAGTCTGTTTTACTTGCCCTCTGTCTAAAGTCTATTAGCAGTGGTTGCCTTGGATAGCATTACCTTGTGATCTCCTGCCCAAAATGAGTTACCAGGATGCAATGTGGTTAACAACTTACCTTTGATTCTTTTCAGTGCACATCTAAACCTTTACAGGAAGGTAGATGTAGTTCAGACCTCATCTAGCAGTGCTTTCAGGTAAGCCTCCCTCATGATAATTATCTGTGATGCTTTGTCTTTCCAGTGCATACCACAATCACTGAATCAGTTGGAGCTGGGCTGATATAAACCTTGCTTTATCTAAGCTGTGCTTTCAGGTAGGGTTCATCCTGTGACAAGGCTATTGACATTTTAATGTATAAAACATTTCTAATTGAAGACTTTAGATACATCATCCTGTAGATAACACAAATTGTAACGTGTAGTGCATTCTTGCTCTATCCCAGAAGAACCTTTTCTCCTCCCTCTGTCTCGCTTTGGCAGGGAACATGACAAATATAAGCGACAAATCCTAACACTTAGATCGTGGTTCAGCTCAGTTTGTCAGTTCACTGACTTCTGATTTCCCACTTCTGCTTTCCACTGCTGGGTAAACAGCATGCAGAGCCCATTTATTCTGTTGTATCTGGACCCATTTTGATATATTTAGAGAGTTCAGAGCAAAACAAAAGGTGTATTTTATATAACTAAGACAGTTGATTTAGTTGGTCCAGGCAGGAATAGAATACTACTGGGAAGATGCATAGAACTAGCTTCTCTTCATTTTTTCCTTCAAGCTTTGAAGCCACAGTGTAGATACTATTCCTGAAGAACTTCATAAGTGAATCATGTGCAGGGTAGATATCAAGGTAAGTGAAAGGGAAATAAGGCTGTCTGCTCTTAGATGTCTTGAGATACCTAGGAAAGGAAGATTAAGATCTCTATGACAATCTGTGAAGGACAGTTTTGTCCTTACCATCAAATGACATCTTTGCTTGTACATCTTGTGAAATATTCTAAATATTATTAGTGCATCATCTGTGCTGTTGCCAAAACAAATGCTGGTAGAAAATGTGTTGCAATGAACAATATGGCTGTCCACATGGCTGCCCATCTGCTTCCAGTCTTACAATTATAAATTGTAATCACTGTTTTTGATTTATCATTTCATATTGAGATTTCAGTTTCATCTCCGTGTATGTTTGCTACAACACATATTCCTATACATATGAAATTGTACCTACTTACGGAAATGTCATTTTTAAGATTTCAGGGTGCAAGTAAAGTTAAGGAAAAAGTTTCTGCTGAGGTTTTGTCAATTTTATGATAAAAGTAATGTTCTTTCAGTTCATCAACACTGCTTTTTCTCTTAAATATCTCAGAAATATATAAGAATTTAGGTGACAGAACATTTTGCTGTGCAGTCATTAAATGTATTTTACCTATATTGGTACCGATAGCCTCTAATTGAGGTACTATACAACTGTCCATCTGCCATGAACCAAGAGGAGCAACAAAAGAAAATGGCATTGAAGAAATGGAGGAAGATCACTGCTTTCATTTGACAAGGATAGAAAAGTCAGGATTTGTCAATAACGGAGACAGAAAAATGCTGAACTGGGAAGCTGAATAAAAGATGCCAAAGGAGAAGGAAGAAGAAAAACTGTAGAGAAGTATAAGAGAGCATATGCACAAGCATATGCACAAGCTGGCCATATATCTGGCCAGCAACCAGGGCCATGCAGATGCTTCCTTACTCTCTCTCCCCTCCCCCCACCAAGTAGGGAGAAGAGGGAGAATAGGAGGGGAAAGGAAAAAAAAAACCTCACGGGCTGAGATAAAGACAGTTTAATAGAACAGTTACAGAAGAGGATAATAATAATAATAGTAACAATAACAACAACAATAACAACAATAATAATAATAATGATAAAAGAATGTACAAAATAAATTAATACAATACAAGTCGTTCTCACTACCCAATGATTGGCTGTCCACCCTGTCCTGAGCAGTGGTTGCGGATTCCTGCACCCTGGCCAACCCCTATTTGTATACTGAGTATGACATCTATGTTATAGAATATTATTTTGGCCAGCTTGTCCCGTCTAGGGTCCCTCTCAGTTTCTATGGGAAGCTGAAAAAGTTCTTGACTAAAGTAAACATAACCTAGCAACAACTAAACCAATATGTATTAGCAACATTCCTCTCGTGCCAAATCCAAAACACAGCAGCCACTAGAAAGAAAAATAATTCTATCCCAGCTAAAACCAGGATAACAAGATGGGTGTTTAAATTTGAGTTTACAACATTGAAATGCATGATACTGAAATTATTTAAAACTATTACAGGATTAGAATAGTGACAAGATTAGAAATAAAACAGATCATCTGATTTCAAACCTAGATACTAACTACCATCAAGGAAGAATATATTCTCAGTTTTCTAGGTAAAAATTCCATAAATGGCTCACTAAATATTCATTAACCCTCCCCAACGCACACATATTGCTTTTTAAATACTTCTTCTGACTGAACACTCTGTAGTTTGTTTCTTTCTTCAAATATTGGGTCCTCATTACCACTCACTATCTCACCTGTGGAAGCACATGGAAAGGCCAAAGCACAAATAATTGCAGAATTTGAATATATCAATACCTGTGTCTTGTGTAGAGTGCTTGGTGATGAAATGGTCCAAATCATGCCGCTAGCATAACCTCATCAGAACATTCATGGTCATGAGTCCCTTGGCACTAGTTTAAATTGAAACAACAATCTCTAGGCAGGCCTAATTGACATCAGTCAGTATTTTTATCATGAACTGTGAAATAGAGTCAAGAACTTAATCTTCTTTTCTCAGTAGTTACAATGTGTAATGCATCATGTCGGTCCACAATGAGGAGAGGTTAATTAGGAGCTCTTTGACAGGGTATAGAAAGCTCACTTGTGCCACTGAGATGTTGCCAAGCAGCTGTGTGAGATTATGTTTAAGGCTAACTTCTGTGCAAAACCATTGAACTCTGTGGAGTTTCAATAAATTTTAACACCACAATGGAAGTGCCTTGTGTGAGGTTATTGGGATTTTCCCAGGAGTAAACTTCTGCTAATGCTTAAAATGCTGACTGAAGGACATACTGTGTATCAGGATGGAGCTGATCAATTTGTTCGACTGCTATTTCAAGGCCTCATACATCTATGCCTCAGATTTTTCTTTCCTGTTTTTTTCTTTCAAAAACCTTACCCAATAAAATGATGCTTAGCGTATACACCAAGTTATCCCGACCAATATCAGTTACAAGATTAGTACTGCAAATTGTTAACTATTGTCTGCAAGGCAGAAGAACTCACATCACCATGAAAGCATGGGAACATTCAAGACATCCTGTTCAGGATGGGAGCACAGACAGTTCTGGGGTTGAGATGCTGTACTGATGCTCTAAAACAGTTCCTGAAATGTCAGATTTTGCCCTGGATTCAACTAGGCAGCACACAGGAACCCTCCCCTATAACTCTGCTGTGACACATTCCCTAATAGCAGAGGAGTGGTAGAGAGCATGTTCTAAAAATGTTTAGGTGCTTTAGGCGCTGGTTCAGAAATCCTAGCTACATGTATATGTTCTTTTCCAGCATAAACCGTGAAGTCAGACATTAATCCCAGACAGAAGGCAGGAGGGACAGGCAAACATCACTCCTACTGTGTGTTGCCTCCCCCCTTTCAAGATTAATTACACATGTAGGGAAGTGCCTGTCAGCCCTCTGCCAACAGCCTACATTGCAATGGAGTGAAGGAAAATGTCATCCTTATATAGGGGACTCAGGTAGGAAAAAGTGAACTAAGTAACACTGACCAATAGTAATTGAGGTAGTGTGCTCTGCCTCAGCTCAAACAGGTGATTTTCTGAACGCACAATGCTCATACTGGAGGGCACTGGGTCTTAGCTGGCATTTGACAGCAGCAGTGAAGCAGCAAAAAAGGATTTGCAAAACAGGAGACAGTGTGAGATGCTTCATTTTAGAACTCAGACAAGCACGCGAATTCTGATTTCAGATAAACAAATCTGATTTTAACTCACCCACCTTATTTGCTCAGGAATGCTCATATTATCAGTTACTGGTGAGGTGTGCTTTAGAAAGCTGTGCCTTGCTGCCTGTCAGCTCTTACTTGGCTGGTCTTGTGAAAACTTGTAGTCTTCCCACCCTGGCTGTAGCGTTGGTTCAGTCTTTTCCTCTACACAGCAAATGGTATGGCTTTATTCTTGAAATCAGAGCTCTCAACCACTCCTACTGCTGGCTCTTAACTTCATTAAAACATGCAGTAAAGTGATTTGCAAGACTGTCAGGAGGCTGGTGATCTCAAAATCTTAATAAGCAATTTCTGGATCTGTAGTGACTGAGGTAAACTTCAAAATGTATTACATACTTTTTGCTGGACATTTGTATCCCCATTTTACAACAGGGTTTGGCATCAATATCTGATTTAAAAAAAAAAAAAAAGTATATATCTCTTTCAATATCCATGGTATTCTTCTCTATTAATTCCCTGCAACTGCTGCCTATTAACACCTTGACTTGAGAGGACTCAGTTGCAACAATGGCATGAATGTTTTGTAACTCAGGCTGTTCATACAACTGACTACACCTGCTGGCACATACATATGGTTGAGCTATACTTGGGGTATTAAGTGCGGAAATGTGAGATTAAAGGTTCTGCCACAGGAGGAAGAAAAAAAAAAAAATAGGAAACTGTGACTGTAGCACTTCAAAATCTAGCAAATATGAGCACAACAGATGAATCTCTATGTAATTTTCAAAGTGACTACATATTTAATTGACAGTATTACATTACTAAGGCAGGCTAAGTCTATGATTTATTTAAGAAAGGTGTGTATTTTTTTTGTTTCTAGCCAAGTAGTGCAAAAATGGGCAACAAAATAATTAAAACAGAGTTAAAATTTGATTAAGCAGAACAGGAGGAGGGGATGAAGGAAATGAGGACAGCAGAAAGCCTTCATAATTAACATTTATCCCTCTAACAACCATACAATTAAGATCTGGCAGGAAGGGTCAGGAAAATCTAATAATTTCCCTAAAAGACAGGATCAGATGAAGCAGCAAATTGCATGTTCTTATTTGGGATACAGATGAATACATGGGTTGCATAAGCCAAATCCTAAAATGAGTTTTCCTGTCTGTGTGAAGCTCAGTTGGCTGCAAACGAGATTGATGCAGTGACATGCTCATTCATCTTTTTTTTTTTTTTTTTTCCAACTTTTTCATTTATTTGTGGCCTTTGATGTTGTGCAGCAGGCTTATGTCAGGGAAAATTAGCAACTTATGCCCCTCAATAATTACACTAACTTTCTTGCAAGCTGTACATTATAATCTCTCCTAGGACCAGATTTTAAAAAAGTAAAAGAATTCAGGCTAGTGAGTTGGCATCTAGACAAACCTAAGTGCTTCAAACAGAAGTTGTAACCCTGAAAATACCAGTTTAGCTTCTACGTCACTCTAACACAGGCATCTTATTTTTACCTTTTTAGCCTGTGAAACTGCTTCTGCATTTTCAGAAGGCAGACACAAAAGAGGAGAAAGCACCTCCCAGGTAATCCTCGTGACTGTAGTGTGCAAATTAGAACAGCTCAACTACCCTTGCAATGTAGCCATATCAGTGCTTTACTGTATTCGAGATAATAAAGCAGAAATCTAGAGCTTTTTAATCGAAAAGGAATATCACGTTCCTCCCAGGACAATGCATCTAATACATTTAGACTTGAGCAAGCAGTCTGTTTGATGTTGAACTGTGCCACTGGCTTTTTACAGACCCAAGTATCCATGGACCTGATCACCTTCGTATTCAAAAAAAAGCCACCTCAAACTGGGTTCTGGGTTCTGCAACAGGGCTGGACATCTGAAAATTTGGTACCGTAGAGGGCGAAGGAAGAGGTTAACCAGCATATACGTTTTCAAGTTTAGATGATCTTGACGAATAATATCTTTACTGCATTATATGATATATTTGAATATTTACAATTCTATCCACCGCTCTCCCACAGGAAATTTTTACACATATGTCTCCAATGGTGCGTGCAGAAGCAATCCAGCAGGTTTTGTCCATAACAATCCTTGAACAAGGTTCTAGGAGGAACGCAGTGCAAAGACATTGATTGAATCATACAAGTCATCTCTGCATGGCAAAGCTATCTTAGATCTGGAATTCTTTGTGTTTTAAAGGGCTATCATGGCACTTCCCTACTTTGCACAGGAGAGTAGGCTAAATGTATTCAAATGCAAAGTATGTTCAGATTCTATAGTTGTAAGTGCCACATGGTTAAATGAGAGGAGTCATAGTGCCTAAAAGCAACAAGTACATGAATTTGAAGAGAGTCTACAATACAAAAGGACAGATATAAATTCTGATAACTTGAGACAAGGACAAGTTGTTGCAGAACCATAAAGCATTCATTTCCCATTGCTCCCACTCTTTTCAGTCCTGAATAAAGGGAAGACATGAGATCACAGACTTTATTTTAAAAAGATTACCTTTAAAGAGCTGCAAGACAGGTTCATTTAGCTATAATGGCAGCTGTAATTTTAATTCCATAATATTCGGTATGTTTTTCTACATATTCATTTATCCCACTTGTTATATGAATAATGTACTTGCTTATTAAAACTTAAAAGTGACAGACAAGTTGGTATTTCAGAGGGACTTATCTCAAACCAATGAGTCATTTTACTAGGCTTTAGTACGCTTCAAGAGACTTGATGCCATAAACTTCACTTAAGTAGGTTTTGGCTGTATGTAATACCACTCTGATTTACTGCAAACTCCTCCTTTTGAGCACATGAAAGCAAACAGTATATACTTTCCCAGTACAAAAATGAAGGAGAAGCTATTTGTAATAACTAGAAAAGTATTTCAAGAACTTCAAAACAGTATTTTTTTTTTAAATATGATAAAAACAGATGAACTGAAAAGATATTTTACACTTCAGACCCTTTGCAGAAGCAATATTGACACTTTTACTGTAATTGAGAGATTTTATTTATACACTTCCCTAGACATCAAGCAGAAGTTAGCATACAGCAGAATAGCATATACTTGATTTGTTCCCATCACTTCCATATTCCATAGCCCATAAAAGCTAATGCACAATCAATTAGCAGTGTATTATGTTTCATTATTAAAATGAATTGTATCATTGTTTTAACATAAAATAGTTGTATTATACAACATGTTTGTAATGTCATCATGGTCCGTTAACAGCCTGGCTGCCTATTTGCAAGGGCTCATAAAAGCTACTGGACACCGGGGAGCAGTTTTTGTGGCTTCTGAAGCACAATTTTCATTTAAACTATTCCACACTGCCTTTAGTGCTCTTACAGAAATATCACTTCTCTGTAAACAGATCAAAATAAGTCTTGTTGATGGCTAAATGTACCATGGAATTGCATATGCACGAATGCTTGTTGTCATGCAAACTGAGAAAAAAACCAACTATAAAAGATGGTAATGTGTAAAAGTCAGGATGAGTATTTGATGTCAAAACAGAGCATTGAAAGTATCTCCTTTCTTCCTTCTTCCTCCCTCTTATGTGCGAAAATGTCGTTTGTCTAGGTGTTCTTAAAATCTGGCAGTACATAGAGTAAAACTGCAGATTTTTCTTTCCGGGTGCTACATGACATAGATGTTATTGTTTCACAGTTATTTTGTTAGATTGTACCTTTACTTGATTTCCATTCCCAGCTACAATACTTTACGATTATTTTTTGACAATGTAAATTCAACATTCAAAATATATGCATACTAGCTATCTATAAATCATAATATACAGAGTGAGCAACACCCAGCAGCTTCATATATCAATGAAACTCTTGTTTGAATTAGTTCCAGTTCTGTGAAGTTTGTCATTCACTTCTCAGCACAGGGTAAATCAAAACAATTCCCTAAAATTTACTTTCTTTCTCCTGACATTCTAGTTTTTGGATGAATATTCTCAGTGTTTGTGTAAAGGTACCCATACATTTTTGTGGGCTGTAGGAACATAAGGGAGAATTTAGAAACGTTTTTCTAAATAATTTTCCAACATTTTCTACAACAACTTGCTGCATTGGTCTGGACCAATGATCTGAAGACCACTAAAAAAGGGAGGGGAAAAAGAAGGAAAGAACTTTATGCGTTAGAATGAAAGCTGTTTGGTTCTCCATAGTTTGCCAGTTTGTCAAGCCATATACCCTTCGGTAGTCTGAATCTAGTGGGAACAAATTACTAACTCTTGCAATCTAAACAGTTTACTCAAACAAAAAGCTGCACAAATGGAAATGGTACAGCTTTGTAGAATTTTATCCTCCTCTTCTGACTGGGAATGAGACTGATGGGCCATTGGGCATACATAAGAAGTCCAAAAGGCACATCTTTTTATGAGTCTCCTAGAAGACGATTCTCTAATACTGGAGCCTGTCACCATGTGAGATCTAAGCCGTAAGCTGTAAGTATTCCCCCCAGAATAATTATTTGTAAATTCAAGATCAAGCCCTATATCTTAAGATCTTTTTCAGCTTCATCCCTGCTTGACCTCCCTTCATGCATATACAAATAACTACCTTTATATTTTGGTCTATTTATCAGATTTTATCTAATTAAACAAAGGTATATTTCTAGCTTGGCATTTTCTGCTCATTTGTCATTAACACACAATAATCCAGTATTTCAGCCTGAATTAGTGCTTTAGGTCATTGTTCATTCACGTATTTAAGATCCTTGCCCCAGATGTTCATCTGTGTCCTCATGTACCGCAACTGACAAGTATCAGGAAAAAATGGTATGACAGAGCAAGACAGTGTGAAAGATAATGTTCTTGGTCCTATCCCACTAGCTGAGAGTGCTGATGCCAGTGAATGCTTCTCCTCCTCTCCATGCAAAAATCCCACAAATTAGCTGAAACCACAAGTGTCAAGCTAACCTATTTGACTTTGGGTTTAAAAAAAAAAAGATGGCAAAATGCTTGCACATATGGCTGGGACACATGACATTAATTAGTATGTCAAGAGCAGGACTGCTTGTGAACCTTTCCCTGTTCCCATTCAAAACTAAATGGTTTAGCTTAACACCTTTTATTAGCTAAATTATCAGGTGGGTATAATAATGCTTCTCACTTCACCTGGGGAAAGAACATGGAAGAAAAGTGATGGTGTGGGCTTTGAAGAACAACTGACAGCTAAATGGTAAATAACTTCCCAGCTGATGATACTCTTGCACTTATGTGTTCTAATTTTGTTAGGAGTCTCTCCACGTCAAGGTCCTGTATTATGGCCTAAATGACACATGCTGCGCGTTGGGATCAGATCCGATCTACCCAGTGTATGTACCAAACTAAACACCACACACAATGAGAACGCTGTGAAAATGACAGACACGCATACTTGAGTTTTTTGTAAGTAAACATTTATTTCATGACACTGTACTTGCAAGATGTAAAAAAGAACAAAAAACAATTGGAAGAATCAAAAAAAATGGCAAAACCTTTCAAACGTATGAACCCCTTTTTGAAAAGAAGAATGGAACGATTCTTAAAGTAGAACCTCTTAGGTCTAGCTCATATCCTTAGTAAAAAAGTGTGAATTGACAGATTATTAGATGAAGTCAACTGGCCTAGTTATATTGAATTAAATGAAGCCACACTGATTTACCTTAGGTGAAGATCAGGACTTTAACCCGTATGTGTAACTTAATACTTGTAAGTGGGAATCAACTTTAGTGAGAATGCTTGGGTGGTTCTTTCATTTCTTGGATGCTTCTTTCATTTCACACGATTAAGTGATTTCCTACATTAAAATCCAAAAGAAAAATCATTAAATGTGGAAAGCTCAATAACGTATGGTACTTAGCACTTTCAGTTCTGTGGAGGTTAGTTTGTTCTGAAGAACCTCAGTATATGCAGGACCAATGGCTGGAAAACAATGAACTCCAATTTTGTGAATTATTTCAATTATGTTATTATTTTTAACATCATATGCATATATTATTTTCTTTAACATTTCAATGAACTGTTTGACACATAGAGTTAGATTTCATTTCTTAGTATGTGTTGATCTTAGAAGAGCTTTCTCAGATATAAACTCAGCCAATGAGAGACACTGACTCCATCATATTTCATTTGAAAAATTCATACAAATTATCCTGCAGAGAACACAGTGAACCGTCTGAAATCTGACTAAAAGTTTATAACAGAGAGTAATGAAAATTAACAATGAAATAAGTAGATGGGAGGTATCTTGTGCTGACTCTAGAAGCCAGAGTTCTGACCTCCATTTATTTAGTATGCTCATTGATAAACTGGAAGAGAGATGAGAATGTTAATAAAGCACTCAGATGATGTTAGAAGAAAGGATCTGAGATAACTATTCAAGATGCAGATGTACGCCAAATATTTCTGGATAAGTGGGAATAAGGAGACTAAATGATGCTGATGTACAGCTTAACCTTTGTAAACTGCTTGTTTGAATATATTCCTGCTGCGGCTTTCTGCTGCAATCTCCTACTCTCTTAAAAACTTATTGCCTTGGTACTTTCCCTTTCATATTTTTCTTTATATAGATGCTTTTACAAATCTTCATTCATGAGTTCGTGCAAAGATTCTGCAGTTCTTTTTCAAAATTTTGAGTTTATTTTTTTCTAAAATGAGGCACTAATTTATAGCATAATAATCTCAAGAACTGTTTGATGTACACACAGATAATATCAGACTCTATTTTACTCAGTTTTCAGCGAGAAATGGACATGCATTAGAAGAAACACATGGACTATCTAGAGAAAATTCCAGATATAAATAAAGGATAAGAGTTTATTTCTCCAAAATACAAAAAATGAGAAATTAGCTGCAGGTTTGACAAGATACTAAAAATATCCCTCTAATCTATCTGGATTCTTTCTCTGCAAGCAGAAATTAAGAATTAGAGCAGTGTGAAAAAGACCAATTCTATATTTTTCAGCTTTCAGATCTTAGCTTCTGTCATTGGATTGCTTCAAGATTCTGATTTTTTGAAGACAAATTTTTGTTAAGATGTTACTCCAGGTAACGTTAAAAAAAACCTCTAGTGTCCTAGAACACCCAAAATAAGAGAGTGATTCACCTAGCCAACTATAAATACGTTTTTCAACTACCTTGCTTCTGTAATCAATGCTAGGCCTCTCTGAGGCTTCACTCATCTTGTTCTTAAGTAGGTGTTTAAAATAAGCCAAAACAATTCTGGAGCCATAATCCTAATTCTCCCTTTTTCAGATAGAAGCTTTTCATTCCATAAATATCAAAGCATAATATTTTGACATTTTTACAGTATTTTGTTCAGGTTCTTCTAGTCAAATGAAGTTTCATTGGAATAAATGGATTTATCTAAATAGTTAGCACATCTTTGGGAAAAACAACTTTGATATAAACTTTCCAATCCTCTCTCGTTGTTTCCCATATGCATATTTTTTTAAGGCAGAGTCATGCTCTTTCTAACTGCCTTCTTCTAAATAATGTACTTGTATTCTAAATTAATCTAAAGAAACACCCCTGTTGATTTCTTTGTTGTTGTGACTCATTATATGAATAGCAATTTATAAAGCTCCTATATAGTGTCTGAAATAGATTGCCTCAGACATTTTAGCCATTGGGTTTGTTGCTGCTGGACTCTTATTCACCAATATTCTTAATAGGATTTTTAAGATGATAGGTTCAATACTACTTTTTCTTTTTTTTTTCCCTTTTAATTTCCTTTGCTCTTCAGAGTCAATAAAGCTTAAGCATTTATACGAGAATCAAATCTCTTGATGTTGAATCACTATCTGGTTCTTGGGTGGGAAATTGATTTGGTACAAATAAGCAGAGTAGTAAATCATTTCATCTCGTTTGTTTAACGCCTTGAAGCCCCTTTGTTCTTTGTTTTTAACTGTAGGTCTTCATCAGATTTAAAAAAAAAAAATGATAAAAGCATAATCAGACCTCTCCACAGATTTTCCAGGTCCTTGAACATTGGACTGTGAATGATCAGGTCATCTTTTTTCAGTGTTTAGTTGCTAATACACTATTCCAAAGGATGGTAAATGCTGAAATCGTTGAATTATCAACAACAGAAATAAAAGGTTTACAGGTACTTCATAATGTCCACATATTTAAATAAAAGGTTTTGATGAACTTGTAAAGCTCTTGCAGGAATGCTATAAAAAAAGTAAAGATTTTTTTTTCTGTCACACTATGTGCTTAAGGAAATTGTATCGTCAAAAAAAAAAATACAAAAAGAGAAGATAAAATTTTATATATTGTTTAAAAAGAAAAAAAGAGAAGGAACTAATCTTCCTCAAATTTAGCAATCTAAAATGTGGTATTTTGACATGAGTTATTTGACTAGGCTCTCTACAGACAACAGAGACCTTTGGAAGTTTGCCTATTATTTGTGGGAGTAACTGTCTTCCAAAGTCACTTATTTCTTTCCTTTGATTAAAGAGGACATCAAGATGGTTAGGTCAAATTAGACATGGAACTTGCAAATGAATATACGAATACCACTCAAAAAGATAGTTATGTTAGATTGCACCATAAATAAATTTGGGCACAAATTCCCTTTATTTTATACTTTCTTAGGAAAGAAAGCAAAATGTATCTGTAAAAAAGTATTCCTAAAATACCTGGTCATCTTCAGCGATAAAAAATATGTCAACATCTGTACTTTATTACTTTTTTATATTCTCTCTTGCTGTCTGGCAGTTCTCAGCTGCTAGATATTGTAGGTCAGAGTCATTGAACTACATGCAGACATACTCGATGTGGACATGCGAACCAGTTTTAATGTGCACCCTGAAACCATGTGCAACAGGTCTCCCTGGCAAACAGAAAGGAATAGGCACTTCATGGTAGTGATTCCTTTCACTTTAAAGCAGAATTCTAAAACAATCTGGATTAATTCTACCCTATTTGTCTACATTTGACTACAAAGACAGCATCAGGTAGCTAGTTCAAACACAGAGTTTTACTGTATAGGCAATTAAAGGTAGGTAATATCATTCCTCTCCTGTAAGATATTATTTCTGATTAATGGTTTATTTATGATATACTAAAGATTTGATTATATCTCGTCTAGGTATATCTGAAACAGGTTTAACCTGGTTGTGTGAAATACTAATAGCTGTGTTCCCATGACACAGCAGATCTCAGCAGGGAGCTATTTTCCCAGCCTCTAAGGCTGGCTTTGAACCCGAGGTCTGCTGTACTAGGCTGTCAATGCTGGTTACCTAAAAGTTAGTCTCAGGAGTTTTAATCTTGTCTTAGGCTGCATGCACACATAAAGCATTAAAGTTTAACAGTGCTTTGGGCAACATTCATTCCAGCAATTCTTGTTTCATGTGAACTTTCTAATAACCAAACATTTTTAATCTCCTCCGTCCAGGTTATTTGGCTTGAGGAGTGCCTAAGGCCTAGCAGGGTTAGCATTTTCTTTTTTTTTTTTTTTTTTACTGTAGCTTTCTTTAGGAATTGAAGTTAAAAATACTTAGTAAAGAAGTGAATCTGAGAGTTCACGTAGAAAGTATTTCTGCTGAGCTTCAAGGCTGCAAAAAACATTCTACATCCATGGACTTTGAACATTTATAACCCTCCAACTACTTAACTGATTTTCTTCCAAACAAAAAACAAAAAGTATTCTGGTAAGAAGTTGAAATAAAAGAATAATTTTATGTATTTGAATAAATCTTCTGAAATGGAATCTTAAATTCAACATGTGTAGCATATTAAAAATCCTTACTGCTTTACAGTAGTGTAATAGATTTGTAAGCTTCAAAGTATTTATTTATGAAAGAAAGAAAACTTACCACATCACTTAAAATATCACTCTATCCAACTAAAAGTCAAAAATCTAAGCAATATCAGAAAAATCACAGATAAAATAAATGATCTTGCCTTATGTTGTGACAGTGTTTCCATGGGTACAATCTCCAGGTGCTCTTGTATCTATTCTGAGATGGAGAAAGAGAATGGAGAGTGCCACAGGAATGTGGCTTATTTCCTGTGTACTGCAAGGAACACCGCTTGTTCTCTTCACTTATGGAGGAAAAGCTTCAGTGTACCTTTCACTTAGTCACCTAAGGCTTGAATGGATATTGTTCATGTCCAAACCCTCTAGTCTAACACTACTGGAAGTCAGAAACAGAGAGTTCAGTGAAATGGCGCTAAAGATACATTGCAAGTCCATGAATTGGCCACAGGCATACTCATAAAAACCCTAAAACAATTTTACCTTTTCACAGACAAATCCTGCTGAGGAGCCTTAAATTTCCAAATGCAAACAAAAGTCACAGTTCTGTACATATGAGAATACATAGTCATACCTAATAACATTCACCTCTTCCCTTATACCGAATCTCAGCAATGAAGTCTAGAGGTCAAGTGGGAATGTTAGGGTTGTAGTAAAGACGTTGGTAGTAAAGCTGTTGGCAGCAAGGTGTGTGGAGTAAGAATTTCCTACATTGGTAACTCCAGTTGTGTGAATGAATATGTAAGTATCAATGTCTGAAGAACGGAGAAGGAGCAGCACTAGTCCTTATTAATCACTTTCTTTTGTGTCACCATCCCTCCATTCACTTATCATCATGGAAGACTGTCAGGAATGTTCTTCAACTCTGAATAAGTATACAGTTTTTTATGAGCAAATGACAGTGATGTGATATATATTGTAGACTAATATTCTGTCCATAGAGCTCTGAACCTCACGTTGTGGGTTTAAATGACTGTTTTGAAAAGAATTATGTCATTTAATGTTTATCTGCATAGGTCTTGGCTGCAGAGGGAAAAAAATATACACATGGAACTGAAAAAATAAACCCCAGGAATTATCATAAGGATCAAATCCCAAATCTATCTAGTTCAGAATACTAATTTTGCCAGTGACAGCAGCCATTATTGGATCACGCAGAAAGGCATAAGCCTCTGGCTCTAATGACTAGAGATTGCTTTAAACCATGGAGCACAAGATTTATTATTTCTTCCATTTTCTTATTTTTTTCTTTTTCTTTTTCTTTTTTTTTTTTTTTTTTTTTTTTTTTTTTTTTTTAAAGTAAGCTCTGGCTGTCTGTTGTCTGTTGATGTTTCACTTTTTGACCAATGTGACAAATGCTGCACTTTAATCCAATGTGGTCTGAGAGAAAGTCTTTCCTTTTAGTAATTAGTTTCATATTATTCAAAACTGAAATGAAATTGGTTTAGAAATTGAATTTGTAAATCAGCTGGCCAAATCATCTAAAATTGAACTTGTTCAAAAGTAGAGTATTATTATTCCAATAAGAAACTACCTTATTTTCTTTCTTCAATACAGTAAGTTTAAGAAGGAAAAAAAATTGAAGTCCACTGTTTTTATTGTATCCACTAATTTTTCAATAATAATAAAGCTTTATCACTTTATGTCTTGAGCAGGATGAATTTTATTTTAGAATTTTAGCTGGCAGCCAAAGAAAATTATGTTCTTATTTTTCCCAAGGGAAAAAAAAAAAAAAAAAAAGTTAAATTTTTATATTATATTTGTTATAAGGCACGTAGGCCTTGTCTTTTTTGTAGGGTAAAGTTACAGCTTATAATTTTGCTGATTTAATTAGTTCTAGCATGTTTATAAAATAAAACAGACCAGTGCATTCATTTGTGGTGTAAGCCTCTCAGTGGAGATTGCTCACATACAGTGTGTTAGCACTTTAAAATAGCTCCCATAGTCTGAAACACTAGCCTTGCCCTAAACAAAGTCTTTTCTCTGAAACAGATTTTCTGCTCAATAAAAAACTAAAAAGTGTTTTGCAAAATTCTACTAAAAATCCATCAGATCGTGAAAGCTCAGTTGAAAATCTTGGAGCCAAGTCAAAATTAAAGAAAGGTTGTGTACTAATTTTGTTATTTGTTCTTTCATTGCATTTATTATTTCTTCTTTAAACTAAAAACAAAACAAAACAANTGGCTGTCTGTTGTCTGTTGATGTTTCACTTTTTGACCAATGTGACAAATGCTGCACTTTAATCCAATGTGGTCTGAGAGAAAGTCTTTCCTTTTAGTAATTAGTTTCATATTATTCAAAACTGAAATGAAATTGGTTTAGAAATTGAATTTGTAAATCAGCTGGCCAAATCATCTAAAATTGAACTTGTTCAAAAGTAGAGTATTATTATTCCAATAAGAAACTACCTTATTTTCTTTCTTCAATACAGTAAGTTTAAGAAGGAAAAAAAATTGAAGTCCACTGTTTTTATTGTATCCACTAATTTTTCAATAATAATAAAGCTTTATCACTTTATGTCTTGAGCAGGATGAATTTTATTTTAGAATTTTAGCTGGCAGCCAAAGAAAATTATGTTCTTATTTTTCCCAAGGGAAAAAAAAAAAAAAAAAGTTAAATTTTTATATTTTATTTGTTATAAGGCACGTAGGCCTTGTCTTTTTTGTAGGGTAAAGTTACAGCTTATAATTTTGCTGATTTAATTAGTTCTAGCATGTTTATAAAATAAAACAGACCAGTGCATTCATTTGTGGTGTAAGCCTCTCAGTGGAGATTGCTCACATACAGTGTGTTAGCACTTTAAAATAGCTCCCATAGTCTGAAACACTAGCCTTGCCCTAAACAAAGTCTTTTCTCTGAAACAGATTTTCTGCTCAATAAAAAACTAAAAAGTGTTTTGCAAAATTCTACTAAAAATCCATCAGATCGTGAAAGCTCAGTTGAAAATCTTGGAGCCAAGTCAAAATTAAAGAAAGGTTGTGTACTAATTTTGTTATTTGTTCTTTCATTGCATTTATTATTTCTTCTTTAAACTAAAAACAAAACAAAACAAAACAAAAACAAAAACATGATTTTCCATCTAAAAAATTAGCAGCTTATTTTGAAAATATTAAAAAATATAAGAATAATGGAAGCAGTGAGAAATTTAGATCCTTTCCTAAACCATTTAAAAATTATTTTAATCATTAATCAGGAAAATAAAGTAACCGATTTGACATTTTTTCCTTGGAAGGAGTAGGTCTTTCTGTAAGGATAATGACTTTAGTGAAAGTATTCCGGTCTGTTACTGATCCTGATCCTGTGGACTGCAGCTATTTCTGCTTGACTCAAAACAAGGGCAGAATTATTTTTCAGCTGCTAGATTTGGGGAACTGCTAGGGATGTAGGATTTTCTTAGGCAACTGCCTTCCAGGAAAGCAGTCTCAGAGCAGTCACGTTGATTCTTCCCTGTGCAAAATCAATTTTTGTATTTTCTTTCCTGTCTTAAAAAGTCAATGTCTTCCCTCACCCCACAAAACTTGGAGATTTCAAAAAGGACAGGTTTTGGTAGGATGGAACATGCACAGCGAAAAATCCAATGAGCTCTATTTCAGCTCTTCTCTGTACCATTTAGAATTCCTCCAGTTTTTTTAGCTTGTCTGATGGGTGTCACTGTAATTCCTTCATGTTAAAACATCTTATAATGGGAACCCCAGGGAATTTATTTTCCTTTTCTTTCCTGACAAACTAGCTAACCATGAATCAGCCACATATATGTTAAACCATAGACCACGAAACCATACATAGGTGACAGGAATTCTTTGTTCTACAGCCAGGTGATTGATTTGAGACAAAAGTCTGGAAGTCTCAGTCACCTTAAGGGAGGATGTGAAAAGCTGAGCTGCATGAGTAGCTGAGTTGGCCATGAAGCTTTTTTTTGGATGTTTAGGAGCAAGTTGTTTCTGCTCCTTTGGGAGATGCAGCATTAATTACTTTTACTAGCATCGGACCGGTCATCTTTGTTAAGGCCAGGTCTTCACTTACCCTACTTTGCTCAGACATGATCCTTTGAGATCCTCAGATCATTTTCTATCTTATTAGTATTCTACTCTTTATATTTAAAAAACAGAGGCAACAAGTGCTCTAGACAGCTTCTATTTTACTCATAATTGGCATTCAGTTTGCAGGAGTTATTTTTTCTCGAACACAACAGTTTTGAAAAGAAAAGTTAAGCTGGGAATGAGAAATAGGAGGAATTAAATTAGACGTTGAGAAATTAATATGATTCTAGGAATTTTTTTAGAATAGAAGTATTATCTTTAATTATAGAATCAAGTTACAATGAATGCCAAAACTTACTATATGAAATGAGGAATGATTACTATGGATATGACCACAATTACCATATAGGAAATTATATAGGAATTAAAACTGACCCATTTCTCAGATGCCTCAGTACAATTGTTTTGGAAGTAGATAACTTCATAATCTAACAGACTGAGGAAGGATTTGAGATTATCATATTGCCATTGAAAGGCACAGTGTGCTGGCTGATACATGTGAAAACTACCAAGTTCTCAGCACAAACCTGAGGGAAATTTGCTGAGTATGAGGTGAAGTTGCACAGCGCTCAATGGATAATGAATTTTTGTCTGGAGCCTCAGTTTTCTCTGCTTGTGACTTCATTAAATGACCTCCTCCAAAGACCATGGAAGTTGGTGGCTGCCTCTGACTTCACAGGCATTGATTAAGTCCTGAACAAATCAGATGGTGGTTGCCCTGTTGTGTTTGGCTGGAGCAGGGGGAAAAGAAACTGGAGCTGTGCTAAATTGCAGTGAGTATATTGCTGATTCACAGTCAATATGCTTTTGTACTTCAAAATTAATTTCCTGTCAGTGCAGCTCCCACTCCTATATGATGTAGCCATCTAAGGTCTCTTATGCTACCGTTATGTGGCCATACCTTTATAACTCTCCTTCCTCCTGTTCTATCCATAATCAACAATATAGGAAAACTAGTTTACTATCTATTCGTGTTTTCACCGCAGACTCTTTAATGGTCAGTGCTCTCTGTTTCACCTGATGGATAGTAGTAGAGAAAGAGAGGGAAAGGACACAATCTATTAGTATAAAACTAGAGGTTATTTCCCATTTCACCCTCCTGCCATGTCCAGTACAGGCTTCTTCACATGAGTTGTTTGGGGCATTTCTTATGTTTTGTGATTGTGTCCGTAATTCATTTTCCTCCCATCTATATTGCACTTTTTTCTCTGTATCTGACCCTTTTTCTAGTTTTTCTTATAGCTTTTTTGTCTTCTCTTTGCCTTTCTCTGGATGACTTTTTGCAGCAAATACCAAGACCCAGTGAGACACATTTTGCCTCAGAGCCACAATACAGTACCAACAGCTCTACATTTTAATTCTGTGCCTTTCCCCCTCCATTGGTATTCAAAACCCCTCCTAATTCAATGTTGTTTGTTAATTGATTGATATTGCATTTACTCCCTCTCTTCAGTCATTGATGGAGAAGTCAAACAAAACTTGGGACTGATCCCCAGAGCTGCTCCAATACACACAAGCCTCCTACAAAGCTTTTAACTAAGATTTCATGTGACAATGTGTCACGCTGAAGCTCATGCACAATTTAGCATTTTCTAAAAAAAAAAAAATTATTGAACATCTATGAATGTTGAAATATTGCCAAACACATTTTGTTTGCAGAGAAACCTACTTGCGCAGCTAATGTGCTGCAATAGAACACCCACTTATTTATAATTTTTCTACATATATATGTTGGTAAATACTATAATTTCTTCTCATAATCAGCAAGGTTTCCTTACTTGTTTGTTTGTTGTTTTTCTTTCCCCTTTTCTCCAGCTTTTGAGAGCACAGACAGAAAATGCATCACTACAGCGGTACTTATCCAAAGTAGCTCTTAGATTTTAAATCAGGTGGGAATAATTATGGCCAATGTTTACCATTTGTGGAAACTCCAGAAATTCCCAATTTAGATCTGGAGGCATTCATGTTTTTTGAAGCTTACCCTAAGTCATTAGGTTAAACTTCATGTAAGAGATTCCACAATGTAAGAGACAAAAGTTACTTTTAGCAGGATTTCAGTGTATTTTATTTGCACTCAATACTATTATCCTTCAGACTCATAAAATCAAAGAAGTTTGGAACATGAACTGCAACATTTTACCATTACAAGCATCAAATAGCAAAACTGAATGTAGTATATTATATATTTCAAGTTTAGGCTTTGTATGTTAATTCCCTCTTTTGCTATTATTAGCTCAATACAATGTTCTAAATCACTCCTCACTTGATCCAAAAAATAGGTTTGTTATTTTTTCTGTTATTAAGTATTTCTTTTATGTTATTAACACAGTTTGGTGCATGCATATTGAATAGCTGTAGATATAAACAGGAATTTACCTTGAGTTTGAAATTGTTCTCCATTTTGACCAAGTGATTACATTGAAATGCTTTTTATCCCCAAAGAGATGTAAAAAAGTGTATGAAAACAAGATAAAGAGTATCTCAGAAACTTCCCAAGTATAATAACCTCCACAGAAAACTTCCAGTTTAGAACACCTAACTCTAACATAAAAACTGAGAGCTACCTAGGCCAGCCCTGCTCAAGGAGGGGGATGGTTTAAAATGTTTAGCACAATACTTGGAAAAAATGCAATAAAGAAGGTAGAATACGAGGTCGTGGGGTGGTAGGGTTAGTAGTTTATTGAAAAGTTTTAATGTGGTTTTTCATTGTAAAAGGACAGGGGGTTTTGCTTCCAGATGACAGTGAAATACAGTGTAGGATGGTGGAATAAAGTAAATGTCCTTTAACTTTATTCACAGATTAAAAAAATTCAACAGTGTTACCAGCTGTGAAAGGGCTAGTTTGGCTGGGATATACTTAGTCTCCCAGAGTTATCGTGCCCTGGTACATGTACAACATACCCTGGTCCTACTTCACTGTGTGCCAGCAAGTCGCAGCTGCCCTAAACTGATTTAGTATTTTCCATCTTTCTTGATGTCCCATTGCCTGGATGGCCTTGGTCCCAGCAGCAGCTGGCTTCAGCTTTTCCCTGCTGTGACTTTCCCCCAGCTGTTCAGGGATGAGGCTGGAATTGGCTGCTGTGGAAACCGAGAAAGACATTCATCAGGGAGCAGGGGAAGCAGCAGCTGAGTGGCTGCTGGAAAGGAGCCTGCGTGAGGCTGACATGCCATTCCCTGAAGGCCAGAAGCAGAGTGGGGGAGGAGGAGGGAGAGGACATTCCTCAGACTTCATCTTATTCAGAGGTCTACCGGCATTTCTGAATAGCAGTGACTACATGAAAATTTAGGGTATATCTCCTCCGTCAGTTCCTACTGTTGCTCTCTGCAATAGTCTCCATATTGAACTGTGTCCCAAGAGACAGGGAAGTGAAGGGAGTTTGTACAGCTTCAAAACTGCAGCATCCAAAGATGACTGTGGAGGAAGACAAAGCCTTGGCATCAACTTATGGTGTTGTCTCCGCTATAAAATGAAGTCTCCCAGGGAGGTTTCTGCTTCCCAGGGAGCACAACACAGCTGGGGAGCAGGAAGGATTCCTGAAGCCTGCTACTCAGACCTCCAGAGCTATCCTGACCAAAAGTTTAATAGTATTGCAGTGGTTGTGGATATGATTTTCCCCTTGCTACTGTGAGACATTAAAATAATAACTGTCATCACTAATATATCTTCTTTGAGAGAAGGAAATACAAATAGTGACCAAAAGTGGCTAGTAAGCATATAAATGGATTGTGAAGAAAAGTCGGAGCAGAACAGAGTACATAAACAAGGGCAACTGTTCAATCTTACCACTTTTAATAGTATAATGTCACATACCTTGGGCATGCTGTTGCTGAAGTTTAACATGATCAAGAGAGTAGATAGAGGCAATGGTTAGTGGGGTGAAACTGCACACAAAGGAAGAAGAGCAGGAACTTTGGGAATGGAAAGAGGTAGGATGGCAGATGAAAAATAATAAAGAACAGCTGCACTTCTGAAACTGCCTTTTTGGACTGAATGCTTCCAATTCTTTTGATGGCACAAACACAACGTTTTAACAGTAACTGACTGAACTTAAAATTATAGGGGCAGAAATGAAAGAGAAATATTTTGTTTTCCCTCATCCTAGATTTCACAAGACAAGCAGCCCAATTACACCAACACAATATCCCCATTATATGTCTTAATTCAGCTTAATGAGGAGAAGGAATAAAACATAATCCAAATAGAGGAAGCCTAGCCTCTTACTTACATGTTATGTTGATATGTGTGTCTGACTGTTTGTTTCATCTTTCATCAACCACTTGTCAAGTAATCCCACTGAATCCAAACTCTATGATGTGCTAGGAATTCCACCAGCAAATTTAGCTTCCTTTTCTCTGTCAGTGCCTCAAGAAGGTGGCACAAGCCCTTTCATTTGTATTTTAAACATAACTTATAAACTAGAGGAACTAATGATCATCTCAATTGCTCATAAAATTCCTGAAGCAGGCACTCAGATTATACACATTGTTAAATGGAGCTTTATTTCAATTTACTCTGCCTAAAGATCTGAATCCCTATATATTCTGACTTTATGTAAAATAATGTCCCAGACTTAACAATGGAGTATGATAAAATCCAATGATCTTTTTAAAGTTGCATAGAATAACTAAATATTTTCTTGGTTTTCACTGTTTTAATGAGTAGTATAAATTTTCAAAAATTATTTATTTTATAGTAACTTTAAAATTTCATTATAATAATTTATCTTATTGTGCCATAATAAGCTACTTTTAAAAAGGAAGTTTAAAACCACTGGAATATAAAAAAGGTCAAAAGTGGGATAAATATAAATTCAGTTAGAACCAGTCAAAATTTGGTAAGATGCCTTAGTTTATCGCACCGAATTCCACCTCATTGGAGACAGATATTTTCTCTTCAGGACTTTTTGGGGGTTTTGTGATGGCTTTGTTTTATAAAGAGAAGAAAGAAGAAATATTTTGAAAGTAAAAATACCATAGCTTCTGACGGATTTTATTGATCTTTGAATGCGACACCGATTTATTCAGGAGCTTTAGTCGGTATTAGCATACATTTCGCTTTCTATCAGGTAGGGATAATAAATCTGAAATAATGCATATATGAACTAGAAACACCTGATGACTACCCCATTTACTCCACAC
>VXBH01007258.1:74145-92349 GCA_013400035.1 Rynchops niger
AAAAATATATCCAAGAATATGCTTTTAGAGTAGGGTTATAATTCATTTATAATTTATATCTTGATTTCCTTTGTGACTGACTTTATTGCAAGATGATACTTACATCAGTAGACGTTATTCAACTGTTGTCCATGCATGGAGAAACGAAATGATCTAAAACAGTAAAGGTGTTTAAATTTCTTTTTTTTCATAATTTACTTTTTATGAGGGGATTTATTTTGCTTTCCCAAGCACAAAAAAACAAAGAGAAAAGTAATTTAAAGTAGCATAACATTCTGAAATGGATCACATAGTTCCTTCAGGTTTGATTTTATTTAACGATTGTAGGAACAGAAAACTTTACATTCGCTCAAGTAAGTCCATTTACCTTAGAGTAGTACTTCTTAAGTACCTCTCAGCACCTCTTCATCCCCTTATTGATTCTTAGTGAACACTTATCAGCATTCACTAATTTCTGCCACCTATCTGGAACTGTCTCTCAGCAAACCTTATCTGAATTGATTTCTTAGAGGACATCAAAGATAGAAACTACTGTTTCTGAAATTTGCCTGTAAGACAGTAATAGTGAGGAATCTTACCTCTTCATCATCCTATTCAATGTGATTTTGCCCAGTGTGCCATGTGAAAGAACAGCTCCTAGGCTTCTAAGACTGCAGATACATCTGTTATCCCTGGCTTTCCCACACAAGCGTAGAAGGATGACCTTTCCAACTCCTAGACAAGACACATCAGTAACACCAGAAGGAAATCCTCATCCATATGTTCTAAAAGACTAGTTTTCTTGTGTTTATTATTCTTCAAAAGTCTTCACAAGGACTCAATCAAAATTGAGACATTTTGGTTGGAAAAAAAAATCCATGTTAACTGCAAAAAAACCACTCATCTGTACACATTGTAAAATTTATTCAAAGGCATGCTGGTCACAGGAAATAAAATGTGTTAGAAGAAAGGGTTCCTCTGACAATAGACACAGAATCACAGAAAAGTTGAGGTCATCAAGGACCTCTGGATATTCTTGGCTTCAATAACCCCCTGTTAAAAGCCAAGCCAGCTAAAGAACGTTGCCTAAGACCATGTCCAGTCAGGTTTTGAATAGCTCCAAAGATGCAGACTCCTGACGTTCTCTGTGCAAGCTCTTCCAGTGTTCAAGCATCCTCAGAAGGAATTTCCTATGTTTCAATTCCTGCTCATTGCCTACTGTCCTGTCAGTGGGTGCCACTGAGAAGAGTCTGGCTCTGCCTTCTTTAATATCCCCCATCACGTGTTTATACATATGAATAAGATCACTCTGAGTCTTCTATTCACCAGACTGAACAATCCCAGCTCTCAGCCCCTACATGTAGCTCGGATGCTCCAATGTCTTGTTCGTGACTCTCCCATATGTGTGTTTCTTTCTTGAATTGGGGAGCCCAGCACTGGCCACATTACTCCAGGTGTGATCTCATGAGTACTGAGTAGGTGGGAAGGATGACCTCCTTTGACCTGCTGGCAACACTTTTCCCAGTTCACCCAAGAATATTGTTGGCCTTCTTTGCCTCAACAGCATAATTCTGTTTCATGTTCAAGATGTTGTCTAGCAGGACCCGTAGGTCCTTCACTGCAGAGCTGCTTTCCAGTCTCAGCCTGTAGTGGTGCATGGGATTATTCCTCCCCAGGTGCAGGACTTGTTTTTTCCTTGTTGACTTGTTGAACTTCATGAGGTTACTGTCATACTATTTCTCCAGCCTGTTGAGGTCACTCTGGATGCTCTGATGTATTAATCACCCCTTCCAGTTTTGCAGAATTTGCAAAATTGATGAAGATGCACCCTGTCCCATCATTTACGTTGTTGATGAAGATTTTAAACAGTATTGGTCCCAGCACGCCTGGTTACGCAACTAGTAAGTGACGTCTAATTGGACCCTCTAAGCCTGGCCATTCAGTCAGTTTTCAGTCAACCCCACTTTTCACTTACATAGTCTTTACATCAGTTTGTCCATGCGGATGTTATGGAGGACAGTGTAGAAAGCCTCACTAAGGTCAAAATAAACAACACTCACTGCTCACACAGTGAGCTGCTCACATACCTAAACTGCTGTGGGGTTTTTTGCATCCCTGATATTCAGGCATGCCTTAGCAGTGTAGTTCACAGCTAACTCTCTGGAAGCATCCCTCTAGATTTTTGGCATAAGTTTAGACTCATCTGTGCTTTCTTCAAGTAAAGTAAATCTTTTTGTAGATGGCAACTGGGAGAACATAATCCTGGTTTAACTATCAAAGACTGTACAGCTGCACTGGGAATTTATTTGGCTCACTAACCTAATTTTATTACTCTATGACATTTAACAATGCTGTCAGGTGTGCATTATAGCAAGAAATCTATTTTTTTTTTTTTTGATGGTTGTACCTGAAGCAGTATATGAAGCTATCAACTATGGAAGAATCAAGACTAAACAATAACTTTTGTTAATTACTTTTCATACTAGCATTCTCTAATGCCTTTAGTCAGTTGGGACATTTCCAGTGTCAAGGTTTGGAAAGAGACTCACCCCTACAACTCTCTGGTGTCTACTCAGATCCTTCACTTTGGCTCTGGTCACAGCTCCCAACCAGATGAACTTTAATGTGGAAAATAAAATTCCCTTCTTCTTCAAAATTTGTATTTCCTATCTAGTTAAAGTGTAACAACATACTGGGAATACAGGAGCAATAATTCCTTTGGTTAGCTCATTGTTTTCCTAAACAAACTAGAGATTATAACATTAAATACAGTAAAAGAAATACACCAATTGCTGTGCATGTAAAAACAGTGCAGCTTTGGTACTCATGTGTTACATTACCATTAACTATCCTTTAAAATATTTTCACTGGAATACACAAGAACTCACTGATTTTATTTTGGGGGGTTTATTTTTGCTGCTTATACCTGTAACAAAATCACAGTTCTTATTCATTTCCAACAGTGACACTGCTGTCAAAATATGACTCCGTTTCAAGAGGACAGGAGTCCTGCTTATATTTTTAATAACTCCCTGTGGTTTACCTGCCATCTCATAAATGACAACAGCAGACTTAAATTAAAAAGAATATAAAGGTTTTCCATTTTCAAAACCATTTTTTTAAATCTCCCTGTCCATATCACTGGGGTGATGGTAGAAGAGAGATGCTTGTAGCATTCATTACATTAAAACTATGCCCAAGCTCTCTTCTTTTATATGCTAGCTAAATATATTCTAAACTGCTTGTACCCTTCTGCCATCCTTGCACATTTTTAATGCCTCTTTAGCTGCTTGATTTATCTCCAAACCTGCAGATTGCCTTTATAAGAATTCCCATTGACTGAAGCGATACTTACTCGTGTGAGCAGAGCTGATAAACTGCAGGTCTCACCATTGCTGAACACAGAGCTGTGCTGATTATGATGCTACAGATTTTGTTTTCTTTCAGTAGGCAAAATAGGTTTAGAAACACGTTTTCCCTTCATCCCTCAAAGGAACTCATAGCTGAGATCCAAAAACTGGCTTTTCAGATGACAGTAGATCATTTGAATGGTTCCTACTTCACCTGACGTATCTTGATCTAAAAAGCCTTTGCCACAATAACAGATATTTTCAACCAAGAGAGACTTAGGCATCAAGCTCTTGTCTTTTTTTGTAAATGCTTAATGCAACATTCCCCATGTACCGGCTGGTTTCTCTGAACCACCCTGGGAAAGCATTTACGGAAACATAAATAAGTGTTGTATAACTTACATGAGTTTTTTAGTAATAAAAACATAACAGACCACTTCACAGAAGATTCAAATATATGCAAGCAAACAAAAATCTTGATTCAAATCTGAATCTCCTCTCTTACAGACATAATTCATTTGCAACAGGATTCAGAGGCAGAGAGAAGAAGAGGAAACACACTTTAGTCAGCTGCTACTTTATCAGTGTCACGATATTGTGGCTCCCCAGTGAATAGAGCTCAAAAAGAAACTATGGCTCCCCATCCTGAACAAATGCATGTCTGCCTCATAGTGGTTTTTTTTGCTTCCTCCTCCATGCATATACATGCAAGATTTCTGACTTTCATGCTGTCAGGTTTTCACACAAAAACTGAATCTGTACTAGGTAGTTTGGATAATTAGCATAATAAGTGGAAAACAAGTTCTTGAACATCAAGTCACGATGTCTTTTCTACATCTTTTCGGAGAGCTGTTAGAGAGGCTGAAATAAACCTAAATGCTGATCTTAATCTATTTCTCTTACTATGCCTAGGAAATGGAGAATAAGAAGAACAAATGAGGTTCTACTTGCCCAGAGAAATCAGAATTAAGAATGTGTTTAACATTTATATGCCTTAAATACAGCGAGATATGGGAATAGAATTGAATTTTCAGTAATGGGATTTTTAATGGCTTCATATAACTTGCGTATAACAATGAACAGCTCAGCTCTTCTTAAAAGAAAGAAGAAAGGGGGAAAAAAACACATCCTGCCATTAATCTGTCCTTTTTGACTAGGAAGAAATATTTGGAATCTGTGTTCAAGTCTGAAATGAGGATTTGATGTACTGCAAGAAAGCCGACCTGAAAAGCAGAAATTGGAGCCAGCTGCTCAATTCCAGGCCTGATTGCTCATTCCAGGGTTCAGGCAAGTCAGCAAGGAGTGTCATGTTATCCAGTATCTCCACCTTTGAAGGGGAACACCTTGGTGATAAACGGTTATGATATACAGAGGTAAAAGAAAACATCTGGGGGATAAGTTCATGTTAGAATACCCTTATAAGTCCATAGGAAGTCAACTAAAGTTCTTTTCAAAACCACAGTACTGCCTGTTCTTTTCCTCTTGGCCTATTTGTGTTTACCTCTATCCTTCTCATCACTGCTTGGGTGCAGCTTGTGTTTAGGGCAGTGTTTTTGCTGCAGTGGTATAGGCAGCGACAATATTATTTGCTTCAAAACAACTCCCCAAGTGCACAGTACATGACAGACCTCGAAGTTACTAGTTTCTCCCTCTCCTTAAAAGGACCTGGCAGAACATTTTATAGGAAACACACCCATGCTGCAACTGAGGAGGACTCTGATGTATGCAGAGTTATAAACCGGTCATGATTAATCACAGTTTAGCCTTTTTCGCCCTTTGAAATAAAAGTTTTTAATTTAGAAAATAAAAGTGTTTCTTCTCCCTGATATGGATAAAGTCACGTTCCTTTATATCTTATACGAAGAGCAGTATTCTTATTCTCTGCTTTTGTTGCACTGCAAACTTATTTGAATGAATTCAAACAAATTTGAATTTGACTGTTTGATTCAGTCATTGTTGTATTTTGAAGTGTACAAAGTGTACTTTGATTATCTCATTAACCAAATGGTAAAGCAGTACACTGGAAGAGTAGCCTATAAAACGGATTTCCTTGTTGTTTGCTATGTGGCCATGTCTTTTATGTGTAACTGGGGTGATGCAATTGTAAAGGAGAAGAGGTTGGCTTTTAAAAAGGGAGCTTCAGTCTTTAAAGATTTTTATTCTTAGTGATAGTGTTCCCTCCAAACTTTTTTTTTTTTCTATTCAAGTCTCCTTGTAAAATTTCAGGAATGAAGGAAGTGGATAGTTCTCACCTGGCAGACATGAACTCCTACAAGTTCTCTTCTCTGGGCTTTACGTGTGTATTTACAGGCATTATATAATCTTTGAGAATTATGTGATTAGTATGATTTGACATAGAACTTTTAGGCAAATTTTCCTTCCTAGGTAGATAATAGTTTTTTTACAAAAACTGACACTATGAAGACCCTGTCAGTCTTTACTTGACAAGCAAAGCATATGGATTGACTAGCACTTTGCAGAAAATTAAGACTGGACTCAGAGCAAGTTCAGATAACTAATAATATTCACAAGTCTTTTCAGAAATTATGAACCAAATAAACATGATGACTACTTAAGAATACAGCTTTCCTTCTTGGTAACCGTAAGAATTAAACTTCTTCCAAGTTCCTAAGAAGTACAGTAAGATGCATCAAACTAGGATTTCTGAATGTAGACAACTGTAATTTGTGATATCATTTACATGCACAGCTGCTATTGCAGTTAAATTACTCTGTGTGGCCATTAAAACATTTAAATACAGCATGATGACCACAATAATATCTTTCATACTAAGTGATTGCATTCAGGTCTAATTAATGCTCAGATTCAAATTTTACATTCCCCTTAATTTTTTTTTTTTTCCAGTTAATTTGATGCTAATGTAAAATCGGTTTTATTTATAAGTATTTCAAAAATCTAGAGATGCCTGGCTTATGCTTTGTGCTGTCTGCCTGAGTGTTTTGATATTATTGCTGTTACTAATGCATTTGATGCAGACACTTGTTGATAAAATCTTTGAAAGACATTGCTTACCACATTTTGTGAAGGATGTCAAAACAAAAAGCTGCCGACTAGTTTGTTAAGCATTCAAATGTTTTTCTAGTGAAATGTCTTCCTCTTCAAATCATTGGAGACTGTGTGCAGACTTCTTGATTCTATTTGCCTGTTAAGTCCACTGGGAAAGAGAAAGAAAGAAAAAACTTTGGAGAATTTATATGTCAACTTATACATATATCTGTTTCTCCTTCATTTATAGAAAAAAAAAAAAGTCTTCTTTGCTCTTTTGATTAAGAGTAAATTCAGTATGTCTTAGTTCAGTGATAATTCCACAGTCACGGACTATGGATCCAATCCTGCAAATTCTCACTACTTATCTCAGGCTTTATTCAGTAGTGGGTAATAACTAATTTATGGAACCTAGCAAGAATGGATGTTACATTGATTCTTCCATCTGTTCTAGTAATTCCTGTAATATCTCTTCCTCATTTCCCTGCTGTCATGCAAGCTCACAATGATTAGTCCTTCTTATTAGAAAAAAAAAAAAAAAAAAAAAAAAAAAAAGGGGAAAGGGTTTCTTAANGGTTTATTAATCTTTAATGTTTAATTGTGAATTATTTTACAACCAAAAAGCAGTGTAGCAAGATGAAAGGGCATTCTGTTTCCCTCTCACCTAACTGTAAAGCATTTAGCTGAGGTCCTAGGTGAAGCCTTTGGTACCCAGAGAGCTTGTGGAGAAAAGCCAGCCTCTCCGGAGAATGTTTCAACTACTAAGTGACAAGCAGCACTCATTCCTTTGCTGACAATATGGAAATCCCAAACCACTGTGCTACTAAAATTAGCCCTTCAGTAAAGCTGAAGTTATAAATTACATGGGACAGATCAGAGTAAAACTGTTTTCTATCATCTTTCTCGCTGAAACTTAAATTATGCTTCCCACTTTCCCATGAGGCTGACCCAACCAGTATGGGAACTCAAGTTTTCAAAGAATGCCATGGTCAACATTCACATGCAAATTAACCTTCTGATACCTTATGACAGGAGTGTCAGCAGATAAGATTGTTAATTTTCAAAATGTGTGGAAAAACCCTGACAAGAGTGAAAGACTCTATTGTGGATTAAACACTACAAAGATGGCGTACACCACATATTTTTAATTCACCTCTTTTTACCATTGCTAAAGTGTTTCTACCAAGCATTGCCAAGTGTTTACCAAGCTAAAGTGTTTCTAAGTTACGTATACAATCAGAAAGCAGAGCATGTTAACACTAAAGATTTTCACTCCATGGAAAATTTTGATATTTCAAAATTTGTTTTTCTTCCTTTCACAGACCAAAACAGATACTTTCCAAATTTCCTGCAACATGACAATTTCAAATAATTTATGAAGTTATTTTCAAAATATGATTTTATATTTTAATTGAAGCAGAATGTTATGTTTTTCGTTTATGTTGCATTATTATTTTTATACTATTTCATAGCTTGTTAGCATGGTAATACATTGTAATACTGTAAATATAGAAATACATATTTGCTCAAACTTCGTAATCTTTTAAAATAATGAAAGGCCAACCATGATTTAATATCAACTTAAATATCTTTCCTGTCTACTGTATGAAAAAAATATGGTAATTAGAAAAAAACCAAGGATATTATTTCTTGTTTGTTAAACAGTAAAACTATTTCATTATATCAAACAGCAAAATCTGTTTGATGCAGGAAACCTGATATATTCAATCATTACTCAGGAGAAGTTGCCCTTTATCATTTCTTCTGCTTATTTAAAAATTTAAATGACATATTGAGAGGTATCAAGCACATCAGCAAGGGTAGATACAAGTTCAGAAAATATGGGGGATGTCATTAGAACAGTGTGAATAGCTAGGGAGTATGAACAGATACAGAAGAGGTAGCAATGCAAAACTTTTAAATATAGGAAACTATTCTATTCTCTGTAGTTAGGACTAAATTTTCATAAATGTCTCTGGTTTCAGGTGTTTTAGGTTAATAGTAATCTCACCTAACTTGAGAAAGAAAAAGAAATGAAAGAATGAGTCATTCTAGCAACTTGCAGTTCATGTCAAGGGCCATGAAGGCCATGTGTCCTGACTCCTGTAAGCACGCGTGACATAGGATTCTGGCTGCACAAATAGATCCCTGAAAGAAAATCCTGAAATCCTGTAGACAGGGTGCCTTGACATGTTCTGTCTGTACTGTCCCTCAATAAATAGAAAGACTGAGGTCTGAGTGTCAGGATACATCTGCATGAACCCAAAGGAGACCAGAGGAACCCCAAAAACCTCATCAGAGCAAATGGATCCCCTGAGCTGGCTCATCCCCAGGTGATCCTGGAGAAGTCTCAGCCCATGGTCCTGGAGTGAGACTCACCAGCCTGAGACAACAGGAGACACGGTCTTAACCACCTTCAAGCCTGAGGATGGAAGGGGTGTTGCGTGAAATGGGGCAAAGCGGTTTTGGCAGAAACTAAACCCCCTTGCGTTCTAACACTCCTCACCAAGGTGGGAGGCTAGGTGCAGATAGGTTTAAATTCTGAGTGATGCCCAATTCACACTATCAGTCCAGTCGTGTTTAATATGTATTAAACTATCACGATTTGGATACACTAATAGTGGACTGTGCCTTCAGTCTAGTCTTGCTCACGAACTAGCACAGCCACTCGAGTCTTTGGTCGCGTTCAGTGAGAAACCAAAACCACTAGCTACTTAAAAAAGTGAAGTTTATTTAAACAACAGATATATAAGTTCTTAGTATTGCCGGTGATAAATACACTGTCTGCAAAGCACGCGCAAATGAAAGTATTGTTACATATACAAAATGCGTGTAGAAAATGTAGAAAAGAGAGTCTCTAGAGAAATTTCTAAGTTTCCCGAGAAAGCATTCGATATAATCTAAGTCTTACCCAAAGGCGTCCCTATGGGGGGGAAGAGAGGCTCAGCCCGTCGACTGATCCCAGAAGTCAGTGCTGTAATTCTTTGAGATGGTGTCTTCCCTGATATCCCCTCTCTCTCAGGCTATTTTTATACTATCTTTCATCTTCAAGTGGAGTTTGAGTGACTTTAGTCATAAATACCTTTATTATGATTGATGTAAATTTTCCTCGCTTCACAATTAAAGGTATAGCTCATGAGAAATTTGGGGCACAGGCTCAAGGAGGAGTGGTCGCACCTTGAAGGCAGGTAGGCTTTGGGATGGAGGTGTGTTTTGCTATTATAATGACATTATAACGAGCAAAGTTCGCACAAAGGACAGCATTTTTTCAAGATTTGACAAAATGTTGCCTCCGAGTATCGAGCGTGCAGCTAATTGGCAGTTTATCTGTTTCATGGTATCATCCCATTCCCGTATCAGCTATACATCATAAGGTAAAGCTGCGGAATAATTGCATCCCATCCCGTACCTCTTGTAGCTTATCAGGGAACCACAGATGTTGTATTCTTCATGCCAGCTGCAGCTATTTTCTACCTCAGAAGCCTCTTTATTTTATACTTTTCCTTAATGTGTGAACAATGCTGTAGTTTTGTATTTTTAGCCAATTTGGTATTTATTCCACAAGGGGTTGGGACTTTTATGGGAAGAAAATTTTGGGATTATACTAGACTTATCATGGGGAGAAGGACCAAAAGCAGGAGAAACAAGTGTGGCAAATAGAGAAAAAAAAATCAGGTAAAAATAGTAGGTCGTGTGTAAACAGGTTGTTAGACAGCGTTCTTGTATCACTGCTTCTACATGAGCGTATGACAAAGATATATAATGCATATAATAAAGCTTCTAACCACTTTCTAACATTCACATCTATAATACACCCATTTATATTGCAAAAATACTATATTATTAGAAAATGCTTAGAAACACTATTTCTAACATTTAAATATTTCTTCCCTTTTAAATAATGGAAAATTAATCATGGAAAAAACAGAAATTACAGTCAAAGCAATAACATTTTAAGTTGAGATGGAGGCACTATCAGTTAGCCAAAACTGTATTCATTTGAATGGCATCTTCACATCACCAAAAGGCTGGCCTTTAGTCTGCCCGTATGAATAAGAACATCATAGTATGTGACCTAGTCACTGATCTTTGCTACACTTTGGTAGCAGAATTAAATATTGGTAGTCTGAGATAAACCAAAGATCAGTATTAAAAATGAAGATTAAAAATGAATGAAAGCAAAACAAGAAGGAACAACAAGGAAAAACTAAAAATAAACAAGGAGAATTTAACAAAAATGCTCCATAAAAAAGACAGCCTTACGCAATAATTGCATAGTATACAGGACTCACATAGCAGATAACAGTAAATCAAAAATATATTTAAGGAGTGGACAGACAATGCATTATACACATTGCCAACAGAATGCAATTCTGGAAGGAACTGCGTAATGGACTCTTTGCTTAAGTATGATGTCACAAGTAGTAGACATCTTTTCTGAGGTGGTCATTACTTTTCCTGACTGTTTTTGGTATTCTGAAGTCATCTTGTATCCTTTAGAAACTTTTTCAACTCCATGCTCCTGTATTGACTAATTTACCTTTAGTCTTTATTTTTGCTTTGAAGCAGAGACCAATGGAAGTTGACAAAAAGGTTATATCTGTGGGGGTTCTTTTTGTTTCTTTTTCTCTGAAAAAAAAAAAAAGATTTTTTCTGTTAACATTTTTGAAAATTATAAGATTTATTACTTTTTACATAAAACTATTCTGTATGTGACCACTAGTAAAACATGTTTGTTTGTTTGTTTGTTTGTTTTTTCCTGCAGTAACTTGAAACTATACACAGTACCTTTACTATTTTTGGGGGGAGTAGTCTGATTTTTTTTCAGCAAGGATTTTACAAGTTTACTCCCTGCAACACATAAAGTGATTTTCTAAATAAATTTTTATTACAAGTTGAAATTTTATGTTGTTGTTCATTGTTTTTCATGAAATATTTTAAATACAACTCTGTTCTCATTAAAATTCATTTTGAATTTTAATTTAATTTCATTTAATGAATTTAATTTAAAAAAAGTCAAGTTGAATACTCAGAAATAATATGACACATCAAATCTATGTGAACTCAACTGAGGATTTCTATTCAGCAAGTTACTTCTTAGAATACATTTTTGCAGCTCTTCAGTTATGAAAAGTTGCACTGAAAGTGATGTCCCACATTGCTCTTCATGCTACCTAATGTACAATCGAACTTTAGGCCAGATTCAATGACATATGAGCCTATACAAACACACCCTGGTATTATGAATGACGTGCAAATAACTTCTCTTGATTGCATTTTCACAGCACTATGCACTGAAGTAACAGTCCACCATGCTGATTAACAGACTTAATTCAAGCTTTTAACTAGTGTTTATTCCATTAAATACATCTAAAGAATAGACAATGCCTATTTGCTAATGAGAGGCTCTTTGTAGTGCAGTCCTTTTTTTTTTTTTTAATTATTGAAGCTTTATTTTTCGTATGTTGCTATTAATGTTGCTATTTCTGTTATGTTCATAACTGTTTGGAAGAAAACATTTTAACTGTCCCGAATGTGATTATAAAATGTCTCAGATGACACAAAGTACATTTTCAATCTTTCTAACTATTTGGTTATAAGATCATATGTGGCAGTAAATTTTTACAAAATCCTACCTGATAGGAAAAAAGACAATATAAGGAACTGGAACAATGATTTACTGAAATTGTCAAAATATAAAAATACCAACAACTATAAAAAGTATCCCCTTAAAATAGGATGACAGTTTTAATCCCCTTCATGATTTCACAAAAAACAGGATTTAGAATGATAAAAACAATAATTAAATACAACCCATGTGAAAAAATATAAATAATCAAGTTACTTACATATGCGTGCTCTGAAATTCTCAGATTTAAATAGTAGGAATTTAATCACACCTTTCTCATTTGCTCATATAGGGATGTTCTCAGGCTGCTTTGAATAAACTTAGAAGCAATACATATACTTATAGTTGTATATCAAAATCTGTAATTTCTATGCAATTCGGTGCTTGAAGGAGGGGAACTGAGCACCCTTCATCCCTTTTCAGTGTTTTCTGCTGTAAAAGCAATGGTTTATGTCATGTGTGCGCAAAATTAAAAAAAGAAAAACAGTAACCTGACACTGCTTTTAGATTCTGAAGATCTGTTACTCACCTCTTAATAGGAGTTATTCTTGACTATGCAGCTATTGTTGTCTGACGCATTAAGATTTTGCACAGAAAGGTTATTTTTCGTTCATTAAATATTGAGAATATTTCTTGACCTCTGCAGATTAAGTCCATCACTTTCAAAGAGGTCTTTCACGCTGGTTTCAAACTTGCATTACTGATTTTTTTTTTTTTTTTCTTAATAGTACATATCACTCTCTATGGCCAAGTAAAAGCTGTTTTCTACATGGCATACCATTGGTTCTTATTTGTTAAAAGTGCAGAAAAAACAGCAAGACATCTCAATGTATACATTATGTAAACTGCCTTTCAAAGCATATTTTAGCTGCTATTTTAACAACTTTCTGTATCAAAAAAAGTACTTATCTTGGTTACATATTTGTGTAAAAATAGCCTAAAATATTTCAAAGTTAGCTGTTGTGGCCAGTCAACAGACTATATGATAACAAATCAACATGGCTAAAATAAAGCACTCTCTGCTCTGCTAAAATGAATTTCATAGCTTTCTGACCATGCATTGCATTTCTTGGATATTTATGATACCAACATACCACAAGAAAACTTGAATTTTACTTATAAATTCAGTTGCAATCTTTTAAGTGGCTTAGATAAATCTTCTATATGAAGATACCTCGACTGACCAGATTTCAAGGTTTCCCATCTCAGTGACTTCAGAGTTCAGGTGTTTCTGCTGCGGTCAGGTGAAAAGCAGAGAAAAAAAGTCCAGCTTAAGAATGAACAGAGCTTTGTTTTCATTGTGATGAGGGCCAAGTGATCATCTCTATCACTTTACCTTATTTTATTCCATTATGAATTATGTAATAAATATGAAACTAGAAGAGAAAAAATATTTTTCTAAAATATTAAGACAGCCACATACCTCAGTCTGCTGTACACTACATTTCATCTTGAAGCTGTTCCTCTCAGATGAAGTACTAATTAGATCCTAAAAAAAAAAAAATAATCAATGATTAATTAACACAGAGATTTCCTTTAATGCAGAAACTTCCCTTTTAGTTTGCCTTTGTCCAGTGGCTGGTATGACAGAGAGCTGATTCTTAATGGATTACTATGAGAGGATGATGATTCATTACAGCAATGGTCCAGTTCTGCACTGTTGTAAATTCATCCGTTTAATTAGGATGATACAAATTAGATTAAAACAATGATGAGTCACATGCATTGGCCTTACCTTTGCCAAAAGCAGGAAGCTGAAAAAACAGTTGCTTCCTGGGTATATGAGCAAAATGTGCTCTATTTACTAACTTTTCCTATCTTTTTTAGACCTCGATTTCCTGTATAAACTGGCTGTTGGCTACAGCTGATAGAAAGCACATTAAGCTTAACTAAAAAAAAAAAAAAATCTACCAGTTTCAATAGGGTCCCTCAGTAAATACAGATGAATAATACGGTTTTTTCATACTGCTGCATTTTATTTGGAGTATAAGGTTAACACACAATATTTCAGATAAAGATGCAGGAACCCCTGGTAGCCATTGCTTATCACACTGGCAAAGCACAGACAGAAGTCTTGCAGGCACCACAAAACAGGCATCTATTTTATGAAGATGAAAAAGGCCAAGACAGCCACCTCCCAGCTCCTGCTGAGGTTCTGCAGGCCAAGTTGTTGTTCTTTTGGAGAGGTGATAACCATCTTTTATGTGCTGAGCTCTCCTGCAGTTCCAAACTTTGAAGACAGCAAGATCTTCTGTGTTGAGTTCTGTGTTGAGCTGTTAGCCCCTGAGCAAACCGCTGGTTCCTCCACATCAGGATCGCTCATAAAATGCATGACATTTATAAGCAGTGGAAAAAAAAATCAGTTCTTGCTAGAAAGTTGTTGAACTGTAACAGGATATGTGATCACAACACTAAGGTTCATCGTACTTAATTGAAGACACACTCACTATGATCAGTTGAGAGAAATAAATAACTTTAGGGCGTAACTGACTGAACCTCTTTCATCTTGGTGAGAAGAATCACTTTGTAGAAGGATCTGGTTTTCTTTCTGTTGAACTGGGATAACTAAATCAGATGCAAATGTACATTTTATCAAATGAATCCCACTACTGGTATCTCCAGCTGCCTACTTCAAATACTGTGTGACTGAAGATGGCTGCTATTACATAATTTTGTAATGATTTAGCAATCTTAAACCATTGACAAGCAAATGACATGTCCATATCATACAAAACCCCTGCGAGTTGTTACTGTTGGCAGGTAATCCGTGCAGGCCCTGTAGTATTTCCATGGTGTTTCTGCTGGGGACTCAGATAAGTCAGGTTATAGATAAACCTACTGAAAGCATATTTTGTGAGTCCCTCACAAAGTTTTTTCAGAGTTTTAGAGAATCACCACTGGTACAATTCATGCCCTTGCTCTCTCTGTAGAGGAAAAGGAGAGTATCAGTCTCTAATTGTAATTACAACACTATTCATTAATATTACAAAACCTGGTTGAGTGCTCATCTTTTCTCCAAATGTTTTTATTAACAATCCTTTATTATCTGCAGTTAAGAAACACTGATTGAAAACAAATCATAGTCCTGGCTATGTAATATACTGTGTACTTCAACTGAACAAGCTGATTACTTCTGATTACAGGCACAGTAGTAAATAATGAAAAAGAAAGAATGGATCATGGGATTGCAACAATATCTATTTTTTTTGAACAGTTGTGATGACTGTTAAATTTGCTTTTTGTCTTCCATGTTCTTATTATGGACTCCACAGTAAAACTCTATAGCTGAGGTTGAAAAAGATTTTATCCTTTTACTGCAGTAGTCAACATTTGCTTTCTAATAAAGAATGTCTTTTGGGAACATTTCCAATATAAAACTATCCTTTGGTTATACTTAAGAAATAAATATAGCATCAAACGTCATCATTTTTTCCTTGATTAATCAGCTCTCAATAAAAGACCCTGGTAGATCTGTATTGGCAAATTCTTTAGGTTGACAATTAACCCTACTTAGAAAGGCAGACAATTTATCTAGCTACATCAAAAAAATACAACAGTTTATTAGTTCATGTTCTTCATGTGACAAAAAATACAGATGTCTTAAATCACCCTCTGTGTACATCTTTGTACCGCAGAATGGAATGTAACAGAAATATGTAGCCTTAAGGCCATATTTTCACATAATTTAAATAATGCTAAAACAATAATGGCCTGAAGTATGGTTGTGTTTCCCTTTTGTGTCCTCGTGTTGCAATGTGGCAAGTACACAACTCCTTGTAAGTGACAGCGAAATCTCAGGGCAACAACAATAATGTCCCTGCTCTCACATGTGGTGAGATGCTAATATGGACAGCTTTGAGACATAACTCTTTGTACCCTGCACCAATGTAGGCTCAAATGCATCATTCAAATGTGTGCACCAGTTAATATTTAGCTAATACTTACCAGGAAAGAACTAAAAGAGAGAGCAGTTACAATGCTACCCCAAAGTAACCAGCACTCTAGTGACTACGACAATGAGACTATTTCCAAAGTAAGTATTTTAGACTTTGTTTCAATTTATTTGCTCTGTGACTGAAAACATTCTGGTTTCACGAAAGACTGAAATTGTCCACCAGAAGGAAACATTTCCTAACAGAAAAGAGTTTAATTGAAAAATCATATGCCTTATTGGAAAAAATCCACATAAACCTCTCCTTATTATTATTACCACAACAGGGTGGCATTTCTAGAAAAACTCTCTGATTCTGCTGAAAAATCAACAGATCATCTTGTCTACTGATTCTTGTACCAGGTTACGCAGAGAATGTCAATGGACAAGAGTTATGAAAGATTTATTACAAATCTCCCTGATGAAGACATGGAAACTTTCTTACTCCCGAAAAAAAATATCTGCCATGTTTGTAGCTAAAGGTTTAAAAGCACAATTGTTCGTCTGTTGCATATTAACAAGGTGATTACAACTGAGCGGTTTTCAAAAGGGGAAGTGGCCACTCTTGTCCCAGCAGACTGTGATTTAGATTAACAAGGTTGAAGTGTTACTGACAGCAGAGCTCTGTGTAAGTTTCTGCAGCAAATTAGATGTGACTGTCAGTGTGATTTTAAGATAGGTGTGTACAGTGCCATTTATTTGCAGTATGAGACATTGAATTAATGGCAGTGATTGCTCTTTCATAAATCAATCAGATTATCAGACTTTGTATTGTGTGTCTGTGCCCAGGGGGGCTGCAGGGGCCTCTATGAGGAGCGGCCGGGGCTGCCCCGAGCTGGCCACAGCCAGTTCCAATGGACCCACCCCAGGGCACGGCTGAGCCCCATGACCAAGGTGGTGGCACCTCTTGGAAAGCATTTTTGAGGAAGGGAAAAAAAAAAAAAAACATCAGAAAGAGAGAATGAGAAAAAGCAGAAGGAACACTAAGGTCGGAGGAGGAATTGACGCTCCAAGCACCAGAACTGCAGTTTGTGGTGGACCAACTGCTGGAGCAGAAGAAACCGCTGTGCACTGACCATATATACTGACCATGCCCCACCATCCCCTGCTGCAATACTCAGGGTCAGGTGCGGGAGTGGGGTGGTAGGGGAGTCTGGAGTGAAGAAGCAAAGTTGAAATGGGGAAAAAGGGGAGGAAACATGTTGTTTTAATGTTTATCTTTTTGTTTCTCACCACCCAAATCAGTATCTATTTTAATTTTCCCCAAGTTGAGCCTGTTTTACTCATGATGGCAATTGGTATGCAATGTCCCTGTCTCTGTCTCAACCCTTGAGCTTTCTCTCTCCTGATCTTCCTAATTTCTCCCCCTGTCCTACAGGCAATGGGGGAGGGAGTGAGCGGCTGGGTGGGAATTTGGCTGTTAGCCTAACCCACCACAGACTTTTTGTTTGGTTGGTTTTGGGTTTTTTTGTTGAGAACCGTTGGGGTACTGCACAAGCAGACTGCTTCACAGTAAGTCTGCTCCTAACTTTGCAACTTTCCTTGCTTTTAGAGTCTGGAATTACTTCTGTATGTTTATGGGATCTCTGTAGAAGATCTTCATAAAGATCTTCTGAAGTGTTTGATTCCTCCACCATCGTTTTCATGCTAAGTTTTGCTCTTCTATTATATGCCTTGGCTTTCAACTTTAATGGATGATTGGCATTGTGGCTCTACTCTGGATGCAAATAAAATGTGCATATTTGTACATGACGATGCACAAATATTCATGTATGCTAGATTAACATTTTATTTGTCTAAAAATTCAACATGGAATTTTGAAATGAGAAATGTTATATCTTAAATAACTAATTCTAAATCAAATAACTGATGTGCCAGAAGCATGGATTTTACTTTAAATTACATTTGCCTTAGAATTTTAGGAAATAAGTGCATAAAATGTCTGGATTATTACTGACCTGTAGTCCTAGCTGTCAAAATTTTCTTGCCTTCGATTTTCTCCTAAGCCTCTCAAGAGGAATCTTTCAACTTTTTCTTCACAGTATTTACTTTTTTCTTTTAAATTGACTTCTTCATGTCTGTTGAGTTTCTGCTGTCATGAAAAGGACAAGTGGAATGTTTGGTCTCTATGTACAAAATGATAAAAGACTGAAAGCTACAGATATCCTTCATACATGATTCATGCCAATAACTTCTGTTAAGCAGAATCTTTAACACTGAAAGTTTCCATTTTCATCGAATGTGTAAGACAAGCTAAGGAACTGTCTCAATAACTGCTCTCTTAAAAATCTTTTTTTTTTTTTTTTTTT
>VXBH01007258.1:92358-109389 GCA_013400035.1 Rynchops niger
TTTTTTTTTAATATTGCAGAGTTCATGCAATATTAATTTTTTATAAACAGAGAAGAGTGAAATGAACCATTGTGAAGATTATGTAGCTGAGCATGACAAAATGTTTATAATCTGCCCTTCCCAATGTTTTTCCATTCACTTAGTTTCATTCTTCATATACATTTGCAACTCCTTAAGTGCTTAATTGGCAGAATAAATTTTGGATTCCTGTTGCAGAGACTGAGCAGTTCTGCTGCTGTCAAAGCCAGAGAAATTCATCGTCCTTTTTCTCCTACTTTTATCAGTAGCAATAATTTGTCCAGATGCTTGTAAGCTGAAGTCCTGGAAATAAGTATACAGGCTGTACAGATCTATCTGGAAAAGGTGTTTAAAAGTAATTATTAGAGCATGTTGAGCAGCCAAATAAAGAAAAATTGCTTGTATACATCTCATTCATTACTTACAAGGCTCATGGATTTACTGGATGTAGTGAACTGTGACCTTCACTCATATTCCCCCTTTAAAAAAAATAATCAGTATATCAATGCATAAATAAATCAACTAATTGAGTTACAAATTGTGTAAGTTCCCCACTGTCCAGGTCTAATCCAAAGGTAAGGCAGCAATCATATCAAGTGTCAATTCTGAGATTCATAATCTTGCTTATCACAGACTAAATGAAAAATGAATCACAACTCATGAGATTTTTTCCCATTATGATTCAAGTCAGGATTTGGTTCCACTTTTTTGTGGAACAGCTTCTGTCACCCCCTCAGATAAATGGAAACATTTACTTTATTAATTTCAAAGCAACTTAATTTGTTTGTTTGTTTGTTTTTTTCATCTCTACAAAATAACGTATATTTTTAAATAGCCATATGATCCAAAACAAAAACTGTTTCTTTGTCACATTTTATCAAGCAGATAAGAAGGATATTTCAGCATTTCAAAACTAATTTAAGAACAAAATTGAAATGGAAAATTCACAGAAAGAAATGATCCCTCACAAATGATTTGAGTTTTTGAGAAACTGACATTATGCTGAAAACTTTCTGGCCTTTTTAATCCCCTTTACTTCACCTACTAGTGTGTGCTTCTGTAGTGCAACGGTATGTCAATTCAGAGGAAGTTTATTTTCCTGCTTACGCTGGCACAATGACACTAAATTGGTGGGCAGCCAATTCTTCACTTTGCTTATCTTCCCCTTATATAGACACCCACAGTAGTCAGAGTATTTTTGTTTGTGTGTTCCAAGATGATTTTTTGCTGCCATAAAATTTTTGAGGTTTTTACATATCCTCAGGTTAATTTCATCATTTTCTTTTTTTTTTTTTTTTTTAAAAAAAAGTATTTAGTTATTGATCTCTTTGTTTGCCTCTGCTAGTATTCTGATGGAAGTGAGAATTCATCATTCTGCATACAGAGAGGTCTTGAAGCTATGTTGGCACCCTAAGCACCTCACCATTGACTCCGATTTCGTTAAAAGTTTTCTGCTGAGTAATCACTAAATTCACCAAAGTGGATGGATTCTTACAAAAGAAAAGGAGTTTGCCTCCCACAAATCAGCATTTTCCACAGAAACTGGAAGCGGTTCCCAGTGGAATAAAGACATGGACCTGTTAGACTTTTTATTAAGGCCTGTAATGGTAGGACGAGGAGCAATGGTTTTAAACTGAAAGAGAGTAGACTAAGGTTGGACATAAATTTTTTACTATGAGGTTGGTGAGAAGCTGGAACAAGTTTTCCAGAGAAGCTGTGGATGCTCCATCCCTGGAAGTGATCTGAGGAAGTAATGGCAGGAAGTTACAAGTTTTTAATTTCTCACATTTTCCTCCAGAACGTGCTTTAATAAGGCAGCTTTACACACTATTAAATGCATAAGAATTATCTCCAGGATAAGAAATGGCTTGTTTAGTTGCCATTAGTTTCCAGACAGATACATTTTCAAGATCCTCTACTGAATAGCACAAAAAAGGATTTACAGCCTTATACAGTTATATGGATAAAATCCATTCAATGTTGGTTCAGAGCCCGAGTCAGACCTGTTATTTTAAAATGTATTTTAATTTAATTAAGTTCTATTAATAGCTTTTTTATCTGCTCTAAAGAAAGGTGTTTTTTTTATGATCTCCTTATTTCCAGGCTCATAATCAGGAGATCAGGATTTCCTTTTACTGAAATGCATTCAGTCACTTGTTTGTCCCTGCTTCCAATTCTGTTCGTATTAACCTGATTTTTATTACCAACTCTGTAATTACTGCCTCAGGAGGTTTGTACTGTTACTGTATTGTCTGTCTTTCAAAAAGTCTTTCTACACAACTAGAAGTGAGTGTTACTGTGGTTTCTTAAATCAAGTTGTGATTGATTATGATACCTTTTGGTCTGGCTGCTGTCTCGAAACCAAAACTTTCTCTAAATCACATTCACAGAGGAGTTTAACATCATTGGCATGAAGGAAAAAAACTGAAATACACTGGATTTCATCAACCAATGCCTTATATAATGCTGCGCATTCAGGACAGATTTAGCTAAATCACAGACAAGCTAACCTCTAATCGTTCATGTTTCCATATTATTAAATTCTTACTGTTTTGTCTGCAAAGGCCTGTTGACTTCACTTTCTAGTCATTTTTATCCCTCAAAAGAGGTTATATCTACAGTATTTTTTCTGTGCATGAAGGTCATATAGCTATGACCTCCTCTGAGGGATAAAAATGACTAGAGAACAAAGTGCGATAATTATGCAATAGACAAACTGGGATGTTCTACAAGAATCTACAATATATATAAGGAAGTGACAATGCCTTTTTTCTTCTAACAAAGTATTACGTCATCTGGCGCATTATCTTTTCTGGTTGTCATGATCATTCACCCAACCAGGCGTAAGTTCTTTTTGAGTGACATAGGCAATGAAGAGCTTTTTGTGGCATAGAAGATTCTGGTCTTTCCAATCTACAAGAGTGAATGCTGAGAAGAGATGTGAATGATGAAGAAATATGCATGACTTCTGCACATGTCTTAAGAAGTAATCTGAAGATTATTTTTATATTCAATATTAATGTTGTATTTAAATGTAAAATAAATAAATATCAGCAAAAGAGTGGAAGTATACAAAATGATGATGCATAAACTTAATCAAGGACAGTGAAAAAAAACTTTTGTTTACTAAAGCAGAGAGGATCTATACCAGCGTTTCATAAGGAAAAAAAAAAATTATTCTTACTTTTAAGGTGGAGCAACAGCCATTTATAAGAGAAATTATGTAATAGAGTGTTAGAAGTAAGAAAAATAACAGAACTCAGTGATCCAGAAGGTCTTTCAGTTTTAGAATCCCTGACACTAAATACCGTTTCAGGGAGGTGTAGGCTGGTGATCATTCCAAACTATAATAATTTTTTCTAATACTTGTATATTTACACTTCAATGGAGCACAGCAGATGAACTTTAAGATGCGAGCAGAGACTGGCACAAGTTATAAAATATCAGACATATGTACCACAAGTGAAATCAGGTGATACCAGAATAAAGACTATATTTTTTTTTCTATATTGTGTACATTTCACTTTATAATTTCTCAGCATTAAAAAAAAAAAAGAATCATTCCTAGTCTCAGTTACTCAGTAATTTTTTGGCCATCATAAGCAAATTCTTTGTCTTTATTATCCTTTAAATGATTTCCTGCTTTGTTTTGACCTTTCCCTAACTACTGACCATCGGGATTCTTTTTTAAGGCTTATCAGCTACAAAATTTTATTATCTCATCTGTGCTACAGTTGTCATGACAGTGATGTTATAATGATGTAGTATTTCAATGTTAATATATATGATATATAGCTTGTCACTGATTGTCTAGTTCCTGAAAAATGTGGACTGCATGGATCGCAGTGTTTATTATAGGGACAATACATGGTCCCAGTCTTGTAGGCATAAAGTTAAGTGATGCCAATAACATTGTGGTAAATAGCAATCGTGATTGCAGACTCAACCTGTAGCCCTTCCATATACAGGAGCATAAGCACTGCTCACATGATACTACATTTCAAATAAGCTAATTTCAAGAAAAATACCATATCCAAAAATAATTTGCATTGAGCTTAAAAGTAGTGAACTGAGTGTTCAAGTGTGAACAGAAGACAGCAAAGGCATCCAATTTATAAAGCTAACCTTTTACTGAAATAAAGTAACACAGAAGAATAAGCTAACTCCTGAAGTCATTAACTACTCAGGTTTTTAACACACAAGGTTTTCCTGCTGGTAGACAAAGAAAGATAATTCTTCCCCACCTCACTGCCCTGAAGAGCAAAGTCTTTCTTTCATCCTTGTTGTGCAGTCCAGTACTTTAAAATGTTTCCAGGGCTGAGTAAATTCCTTGTAGCTTACACTGGATGTCTGTGTTAAGTTTTTTTTCTATTTTAATTACTTTTTCTACCTATTGCAAGTTTAAGTTCTGTCTATTCTGTATTTCAGTATAGATGTCACAATCTGTACCTTTAAATATACTAATGAGTACTTCTGGAAAAATGAAGGGGGTCAATGTATATCATCTTTAACTTAATTTGTTGCAGCTCTTGAAAAATGTATCTCTGGTTGAGAACGTGAACCTTCATTCCTGTATGAAGAGAAGCAATGAAGTTGTCATGGTTATCATAGCCCAGTCTAGGAAGCAGTAGCCTTGAATTACTGAAGCTTTAATGAGATCCAAACCCACTGTATATAGGTCCTGATTACATTCACAGCATTTTTCTTGGATACATAGACATGCAGAAAAAAATCATATCGATTGTACTATGCTCAGAATAAAATCACATTAATTTCTGTGTAAGGCATTTTCTGCAAATTCATCAGTTCAGCAATTTAGCGTACGTCTAACAACCATCTTCCTAGATGTCGCTGGGAGCAAATTATGACAATGATTGTTCCAAGTAGAATGATTTCCCTTTGATTTAGACAGATGTATGTTTTTTGTAGATGCTGAACACTTGTAGGTGTCAGAAATAGGCTTGTCTCACCATTGTTTCAGCAAACGTTTTTGATTTTTTTTTTTTCTTCTCACAGAAATAAGAAACTGCACCTGTGTTCACAGTGCCTCTGTAAAGTGACAGGCTGACTCAATATCTTCCACATCAGGAAATTAGGAGTCTCGTGAGATTAAATAGCTAATTTGAAATACACAGTCAGATACAAAAGGAAAGCCACATTTTATACTCATACTATTTAGAGGCTGATAAAGTAGACACTATTGTGGTCAAGCAGGTAGTCTGATATACAAAGAAAATGTCGGTGACTTGACCATTGTTTAATCCATATAGTTTCCTATTTTGTTGCTAGTTGACATTAGGGATTAATAAACAGATGACTCACAAAAAAAATTAATATACAAAATTTCTATTTACATTCCTCTTTCCCATAAAATATTAGTGCGGAGCAATTTTCTGCTACCTTTTCCAAAGATCACATCAGCTTGTACTATAATCTACTATTTAACAAGCTTGTTTACAGGAACCATCTTTACTTTTTGATACAGGGTTTCCTAATTTTAAATTCTCTGCATATAGCACAGTGGATGACTAGGTAAGACAGTGACAATGGTTTTATAACAAGTATATATACTTATATAAGTAAAGTTTATGAGTTACTTGTTCATTTGCCCCAGCAAGCAGTTAACATTTGAACTGCAAAAGCCAGGCCAAATGGATGCTTTCCTGTCAATTCAGTGAAAAGTATATCTAGCACCAGCTTTCTTCACGCTGAATTTTTGGAATCAATGTTCCACACAATGTAGCTATATAGATACAATATTTTGCAAATTCATTTCACTAGGTACCTTGTTCATCTATGTACCATCACAGTCAGAAAGAGGTACAGTTATTCCACAAAGCTATATTTAATGAAAGGTTTGTTTAACAACTTTTTTTAGTGACATTTTTCCATAGGGTGAATCATCCAGCAAATCAATTATGTAGTGAGTTATGTTTAATGTTGTTTTTCCCCCTTCCTCAAATAAGGTGAGGAATTCTGTCCCTTAAAAGGCTGTTGTGGTATAAACAAAGAATATGTGCTAAAGTTTTACTGAAGTTCTGCACACAGACTGAGCATGACCATATACCAGTCCAATGTTCCACCACGTATCTGGTATGAGACTGGCTTTGCAGGGTGCAGCATGCTTCATTGGCCTTCCCAGAGAAACTGCTGGCTACAGAAGGTCATCCTTGAACAAACAAGAATGACTGACAAACATGATCTCCTTCTATGATAAAGTGACCCACTTAGTGGGTGACAGAAAGGCTGTGGATGTTGTTTACCTGGACTTTAGTAAAGCCTTTGACACTGGTTCCCACAGCATTCTCCTGGAGAAACTGTCTGCTCATGGCTTGGGTGGGTGTATGCTCACTGAGTAAAAAACTGGCTCGATGGCCAGGCCCAAAGAGTGGTGGTGAATGCAGTTAAATCCAGTTGGTGGTCGGTCACAGGTGATGCTCCCCAGGGCTCAGTATTGGGAACGGTTCCATTTAATATCTTTATCAATGACTTTGATGAGGGTATTGACTGCACCCTCAGTAAGTTTGCAGACAACACCAAGTTGGGTGGGAGTGTTGATCTCCTTGAGAGTAGGAAGGCTCTATGGAGGGATCTGGACAGGCTGGATCGATGGGCCAAAGCCAATGGTATGAGGTTCAACAAGTGCCAGGTCCTGCACCTGAGTCACAACAACCTTATGCAGCACTACAGGCTTGGGGAAGAGTGGCTGGAAAGACGCCTAGTGGAAAAGGACCTGGGGATATTGGTTGACAGACAGCTGAATATGAGCCAGTAGCATGTCCAGGTGGCCAAAAAGGCCAGTAGCATCCTGGCTTGTATCAGGAATAGTGTGACCAGAAGAACTAGGGATCTAGTCCCCCTGTACTCAGCACTGGTGAGGCCTCACCTCGAGAACTGTGTTCAGTTTTGCGCCCCTCACTACAAGAAGGACATTAAGGTGCTGTAGCAGATCCAAAGAAAGGTAAAAAAGCTGGTGAAGGGTCTAGAGCAAGTCTTCTGAGGAGCGGCTAAGGGAACTGGGGTTGTTTAGCCTGGAGAAAAGGAGGTTGAGGGGAGACCTTATCACTCTCTACAGCCACCTGAAAGGAGGTTGTAGAAGTTGGGGGTTGGTCTCTTCTCCCAAGTAAAAAGTGATAGGACAAGAAGAAATGGCCTCAAATTGTGCCAGGGGAGGTTTAGTTTGGATATTAAGAAAAATTTCTTCACCAAAACGGTTGTGAAGCATTGGAACAGTCTGCCCAGTGAAGTGGTTGACTCACAATCCCTGGAGGTATTTAAAATATGTGTAGACATTGTGCTTAGGGACATGGTTTAGTTGTGGGCTTGGCAGTGGTAGGTTAGACTGGACTTGATGATCTTACAGGTCCTTTCCAACACAGATGATTCTATGATTCTGTGATTTAAATTCCTGGGGAGGGTATTTCTGTGAAGTAATAAAAGATTCCAGAAAAGTGGAGATAGATTTTCTAATTAGTCTGTATCTGTGGAAAAGAATTCAATAAACATGCCAAAAGAAAGCCACAATGAAAGTTTAGCAAGATTTTTAAATTAATGTTTTTTAGACATTTGCAGAGAAGAGGTCTTAGGCCCTTGGGGAAACCACTGTTAGCACCTTTGTCTGGCCAAGCTGGCCTACGTTAAACAGGATTTGTCACATTAAGGACTTCAGTCATAAAGATATTGATTTTAAAAATACAAAACCTAGAATGCTCTTTCCTCTTTTTAGAGGAGAGGGGGACTTAAAGGGGAGAAAGGATTTATGCGTTTGTTTTTAAGTTGTCTCTTTTATTTTTATTTTTAAATTTAACCTTGAAATCTGATTCACTCACTCACCCTTCTTTACTGTGTCTGAAGCCCAGAAATGGTAAAACTGTTTATCCTAGATTGCGACAAACTATATCTTGGAGAGGTGGAAGTGATTTGAGACCAAATTTTCCCTTGAAACTTCTTCAAAATAAGAATTAATGTATTATTTAAATGCTGCTTAATAAAAATGTCCTCTAATGGCTTTTGGAGGGCATTAAAGTTTTAAACCTATTTGTAAGAAAAGCATAGAATGTGCACGGCATTATTGTGTATTATACACTTACAGAGCAAAAGAAATAAAGACAAAAAAAGCCTGTTTTGAAACTCGGGACTAGACAGTACAGTTGATTTAATGTCTATCAGAAGGCTTTTTATAGCTCCTTGGTGGGTAAAGTGTGTATCAGCTACACCAAAGAATTGAAACATTAATTAATAATTGAAAAGGATGGTATTCCTTGGGTGGGAAATGTAACCACCACTTTCAACAATCTCCTGAAAGCTGAGTTGCACCAAGGCCTTTAAAACACAATGAGTTTTCTGCTCTCGTCTTATTATAGATCCCTCTTCCTCTGCACAAGTAACTTATTGGCAATTAAATAATCCAGAAATTAAAAACAATCTCATAAATAATTCTTTAAAAATTTCATGTACTACTCAGAAGCTTTGGTCAACTATGCAACCTATCATTAAATCAGTGACACAGATGTATGGAAAAATCTTTTTACTTTTATGTCTCTTTCCATTCCTTTTTTACGAGTAGAAATTATTCTTATAACAAAGTCTTTCATGGAAAATGTTAAGACAGAATACTCACAGCAAGAGTTTTTCTCATACCACAAACCCTGCAATCTTAATATTCAAATCAGTTCAATCATGTTTTATTATCACATTGTAAACTCAGAGACACAGACGTTACTCTGTTCTCTGCTTTTTTTTTTTTTTTCATGTGTGCAAAGTAAGACAACAGTGATGTTGGATGTGTGGGTTTTTTTGTGGTAATTTGAGGGAAATTCACTAGGTTTCTGAAATGTCATAACATTCTAAACATAAGCTAATGAACTATAAAGATAGTTCACTGTATTTAAAAGGCATTAAACCAATGGGTAATTATTGGAATTTAACAGTGTGCTCTCTAAGATGTTCCTCCTTATTAAACCAATATATCGTCACAATAATCTTTAGTAATGCTTTGAAGCACATTGGTTCATTTCTGAACACATTGATTTATTGCAGCTGAGAATTCTAATGCTGATTTCTTCTGACACACAGTAAGTTACCTGGGTCTTACTGTTGTAAGGGATCGTGTTACAGATACTGTTCAGCATCCTCCACTGATTGTATGTAACTGCCCTAAATTCTTGTGATGATATTTGTGAAAGAACCGTAGCCATAGTACACAGTTCTCTCTCTCCACATTCCTTAGAGACAACCTCTAGTGCAAGGATTTCAGACTGCATAAAAATGTATTGCTTCCTACCTCTTACAAAAAAGCTGTAAACACATAAACCAGCATATCTCTGTCAAAGTGAGATTCCAGAAATATGATGAAAGAAAAAGGAGATGTATACATGTAGAATAATTTAGACAGCTTATTTTATCACCTGTGAAGGCTGTGTTAGAAATACTGCTTGGTTAGAATAGCCAAGGTTAGAATACTTATCCTTTTGAAAGGTTTTAAGTGTCAAAAACAGTTTGTCGAACATTATTTAATTTTATATTTACATTGAAATGCTACTAATACTGCACTAACGTATACCCAACTGTGAGAAAAATAGTAGGAACAGAAGAAATGCATTCTAAAGATTCACAGATGTAAAGACAGGTAAATTATAATGTTATATATCCAAGCGGGACTCACTGTTCCTCTAGGACTTCTACCAAGAAGAAGAATTAACATTTATTCTGGAGTAATTAGGCCAGAGAATATTTACTTGGAAAGCTTTAAAATATCCAATACAATTTCTGCAATGCGCAGTAAAGGTAATCTAGCTATATTTTATAGATGTTTTCTTGAGTCTGTGGTGGATGTACTCATGCTTTGCACTCTGTAGGAACTGGTGTGATCATGGCGTATCTGGTATCCGTTTTCTGATCTGTTGCAGAAAAGAACCAATATTCCATGGAGGAGAAAAAAAAAAAAAAGCTTGTAATACTGATAGCTGCCCTTTATGCTCTCTGGTATAGTATTATTGGTGTCTCAGAGACTCAGACAAGTATCAGTTTCTCCTGCCCTTACCAGTTGAGATGTCTATATGAGAGAAGTCCGCAGTGAGCCAAAGGAAAAGAAGACATAGTAATGAAAGTGATTTTAGCAAACTGATACATTTCTAGTAATGACCTTAATAATCTTTCTACTAGAATACTAGTTTACATCTTTCTCTACCCCATCACACTGATTGTCTCTAGTGTAGGAAGTATGTTAGATATTAAGAACATTAAGTTTTCATCTTGCTATTCTTCTGAACTCATTGCCTTACTCACTCAGTGAGATGTGATGAAATATGCTGATTATACTAAATACATATTTCATTAATTCACCAGAGCTCACCTTCCCTTCAAACTGCCTGCTATTTTTGCCAATGTGATTGTTCACTGCAAGGGTGTAAACACAGCACAATTTCATGGAAAGTCAGAGTTGCTGAAATGAGTAACTGAGGGGAAAAGGGGAAACACGGGCTTTTATCTGTTATCAGTCAAACATGAGTAAATGTTGTGGGAAACCACAATTTAAAGTATGTTACTACACTGCTACATGGTGTGGTCTACAACTAATCAATTAAAAAATAATAAAAAAGTCAATCTGCAAATAAAAATTTACCTACTTTAGACCTTCGGATTTGCATCAACTTTGCCCAGTCAACAATCAGCAATCTCATCGGATGAAGGTGCCTCTTTCACATCTATTTCCTTTATTTACCAGTTTTCATTCACTCCTTTACTTGGATTTGAATATTCAAGCCTGGCCAAGTCAAGTTTTGTCTTGCTCTGTTCTGACAAACAAACAGATACAGTGAACTACATTTAAGATTGCTGTGTGGTAATGTGATACTATCTGCACAGTATCCTGTAATAAGCAACAATTTCATTTTTATTGACACTGTCAACATTTATCTACTTATTTCAGCCTTCTGTTCAGAAATAGCCTAAACATTGTGTGAAATGAAAATGAATGAAATTCATAATTTTCAACTCCATGAAAAACTCCCAAACTGAAATGTATTTGGTCAGGATGTAAAACTGATATTCAAAAATTCCTTAGAAGCAGAAATTGAAAAAATGAATTCTTTAATTCAGAACGCAAGTGCACATATATGGTTTTAGTGGTTCAGATCGAGGTACTTCTAGCCAAGAATTCTTCCTTCAATAGTGGTTATTATTAATTGTCTAGGGGATAGTAAGAACATACATGATATTTATTTCTTCAATTTCCAGGCTTCAATTACCATCCGCTGATATCATTTGTTACTTAATAACACCACAATGGGTCTCTGACAAATATTTTTCCAGTATTCCTGCAGACTCTTGTAAAAATTCTGTCCACCATAATGGTTTTGTAAGTCATTAGAAGAAAAGCTTTCCCTGGTTTGTTTGAATCCGCCCAAAAGTGTATCTTTGGTGGCCTCTATTTCCATATCAGAATACACTGTTGATCCCTATTCTTGATCTTCAAGCACTCATGCCCTGCTTTAATGCTTACTGAATTTACTTACTCTAGAGGTTTCTATTTGAATATATGACTAGGAAAGAACTGTACATTTCCACCAATAAGCAACTGATAGAAATAAGGAAAAACAAGAAATGTCACTGTTGTTTACTAAATGAAAGGTGACTTCACAGGAATACTGCAAGATAAATATTTCAACATTTCTCTATGTCTACTTACTGTAGAGTCTGCCAGACAACAATGTGGAGGGCATTCTCTTTCTTAAAAAATCGCGTTGTATGATGCATAGATTTGAGAGCAGCGGACCTCCAAATATGCAGAAATTACATTAAATGGATTTCTTATTTTTGTTGGTATAAAATGTTGTACTAGAGCATATGGTTTCATTGGTGTTACTGGCAGTTCAAACCAGTCATTTTCAGCAGAAGACAACAGTAAATCCAGGTGTTACAGTCATAGATTGTTTTGGCCACACAGGAACTAATACAATTAAGGTCATAGGTAAACACGTAACTTTCTATAGTTTGATCTAGAGACTATAATTCAGGGTTGAAAAAGAGTTATGTTGTCTGGGGAGTGGATCCAGACAAAAATATATTATGGAAAGGGACCACAGAGTTAAATACACGAATTTCAAGTGTCAGAATTTCTATTACCTTAGTCTTAAGGGAAAATTGAATGAAAAATCATCATTAGTGGTACTATATTTTAGCAGTGATTTGTACATTTCTTGTTATAAATTATAGACCAGATATTTCTGATCTATAGATAATTCACTGTTATTTTCAAGCTGTGTTAACACGTAACTCACTGTCTAAGTTTACTGGCTAACACATAATTGGAAGTGTATTTGATGAAACATTCCATAGAAGAAAGTCACATCTCATTTCTTGTATAAGATATCTCCTATCAAGAAGTAATTTTGCCAAAATCTGCAGCAAGTAAGAGTTAAGGCTTACAACAGAAAAGCTTCATAAACCCAGCATTGTTTTGCACTGTTAGAGCTGTGATTATATGAGCTTATTAGCCAGGGAGAACATTTTCAAAACAAAAGGTTTCCAATCATTGTAACACTTTGCTAGGATTATAAATGGGAAAAATCCCACAAAAACACAAAAAAAAAAAAAAAAAAATTATGCTTCCCAAAACAACATTAACCTCTTGATGGGTCGCATTTGATTTCTCTCATGGCTATAGAACAGAAAAGGAAAAATGAGTTTTAATTACTTTCAAATGTACAAACTTGTATTCAAATACACAAATTAAAGAGAAGATTCCCAGTGATACAATCAGTGTATTTTGATAATATGTTATGGCATGTGATAAGAATGCTCAAGTGAGTGTTCCTACAGCTTTTACACATATGATCATAAAAAGTATCGTTATTTTTGTGTACAGACCTCTCAATATGTGACGTTGGCTAATGGTTCAAATGTTATTACCAGTAATGTGAAGAAAATTGTGTTGACCTTGATCTTCACCTTTTCATTTTTATTTCATTTAAAAAATAAAGCAATATCTTCAGTACTGAAAGAGCTTCACAGTTGGAACATTTCAGGAAAAAATCAAATTAGATTATATAATCCTGTTGATAGAATCATAGAACAGCCCAGGTTGGAAGGCTCTTTGAAAGATCATCTGGTCCAATCTTTTGTGGAAAAGGGAGTCTAAATGACATTCTCTAGCACCCTGTCCAATTGCATCTGCAAAACCTCCAGTGATGGGGACTTTACTATGTCCCTAGGGAGGTTGTTCCAGTGAATGATTGTTCTTACTGTAAAAAAAACCCCAATATTATGTTGACATGAAAACTCTCCCAGTGCAACTTGTAACCACTGCTTTTGTCTTCTCTACATGGCTCCTTGTGAAGAGAGAACCTCCTCTTTGTAGCCGCCCTTTAATTACTGGAATACTCTGAAGGAGTTCCCCCAGAGCCTTCCCTTCTCCAGGGAGAAAAGGCCTAACTCCTTCAGTCTTTCCTCATAGGGCTCTTCTCCAGTGCTTTTATCATCTTTGTGGCCTTCCTTTGGACCCTCTCCAGTCTGTCAATGTCTTTCTTGAATTGTGAGGACCCAAACTGGACACCGTACTTCAGGTGTGGCCTGACAAACATTGAGTGGGAAGATCTTGTCTTTATAGTAATACCCCTGAGGATGTAGCCAAAAATCTGGTTTGTTGATCTAACCCATTCATGTTATCTCCCAAAAAATCCACCAAAACAAAAAAAAAAGAAGCAATCAACTAATTCTTTTTTTCTCTTTATCTAACTTTAGAAATCAGACATAGAATTATCTATTTTAGTCTACTTATTTTTCTTACTATCCTAAATTCTATCCCTTCCATTAGTCTGAAAAGTTCAGATTTTTATAAATAAGGGTTCCATCATTATGCTAGAAGGTCTAGGCAGATCTTCTGTATTATGATTATTCTTACAATATTAAATCTGACTGGAACAGCTGTGACTAAATGTAATTTTATAGAAGCCAAAATGTTTCCTGAGAGGCATATTGGTTTCAATGAGTTTTTTAAAGGAAAGTTTTCTGCAATCCAGGGTGCTCTGGTCACTTCTAATGAGAAAGAAAGAGAAAAAGAGATGAATTAAAAACCTCAGGTATTATATTGAAAAAAAATGTATAATTTTTTTTGGACAAAATTCTGTTCTCTGAAGAACATTTGTGGCCATTCTAATGTGGAACAGAGACAAAGTTTAAGGTTTTGAAAGTTCTTTTTCTGCCAAGCTCTCTACCGCATGCGATGATTTTTACAGAGAAAAAGCATTTCCAGAATACTTTATCAGTTCATGGTTCAATGAAAACAGCCTTTTATGCTTTAGGTTGTCTCCTGACACACAGAATTATCTATATTTTAATCCCTGCAACCAGGAACTAGAAAATAACAGAAACTGAGTACAGAACATAAACTATGAATTTCATATCACAGGTTCTTAATATACTGTCTGTTAGCAAGGAAAACAGTATAATAATCCTCAGTAGATCAAGGGCATGAAGTACAAAAGTGACTGTACTGGAACAATGCTCCATTCTGGGGTTCATTTTCAGCTCTAATGCAAAAATAAAATAAAAATGGCAAAGCTTCACAGGTCAGGATTTATGTGCACTCTTATTTAGAAAAATGATATAATTTAACATTTCTAAGAAAATATTCAGGATAGTTCCACTTTAATGTTACAGGAAATGCTTTTGATGGCAAGATTGACATGGACCCTTACAGGTACCTGGGAAGGAAGAGCTGGGGAGCAGCTCTGCAGAAAAGGCTCTGTGTCTCCGGCAGGCAGCAAGCCGAGCATGAACCAGCAGTGCTCCAGCAGCAAAGAGAGCCAGCAGCCTCCTGGGCTTTATTAACAGGAGCAGAGCCAGTACACAGAGGGATGGCTCTGTGTTTTGGTCAGACCAGTGCATGCAAGATATAATTAAACAGGAAGAAGTTCAAAGGTAGAGCAAAATCCTAATAGCCTTCATAGTATAAAGTTTCAGAAAGAGCCAGAGGGTAACCACCACTACACGGCTGGTCAGACAGCACCAGGGATAATGCTTCGTGTTGTGCTTGACTTTTTCTACTGTCCCGTACTCACTGCTTTAGACTGAGAGTGTAAGACCACAAGACTAATAAGGGTAAAATTGTTCCATAAAAAGTATACTACTGAAAAAGATAACTTTGTCTGGAAAATGGCACTAATGGGACTAATGAAGGAAATTTCTGTGAGAAGTTCTTTGTGCTTTTATTTCTAGCAGGAAATTGGGACATGGGTGAGGCTTGTGAGACTACTGCACAGATGCATCATCACTACCCCTTGGAAGTGTGTCAGAGCTCTGCTCCAGCGCCGGGGCTGCAGCAGGATCTGCAGGGAGTTAGGCACTGCCACAGCAGGCACAAGCAACCCTGAAGCCAGGCACAGGAGGAAGGAAGGAAGGATTCTTCTGTATATACTACTCTTAAGGACCATCCTTTGAACTAAAATTGTTTTGATGTGAGTGCAGGGAGGGAGGAGGAGGACTAGCCATAAGCAAAATGCATACTGCCAGTGTAGTTCAAGTTTGTGTAAGACAATGAGAAATTAATGAAAAACAAAACCAACATGAAACTTATTATAGTGTAATTACGCTAATGCATAACTTCAAAGGCCTGTTTGGAAGTTTATGTAGAATGGTTATGAAGTATGCAAAAATAAAAGGGAAGTTAGCTACTTCTCTCTCTTCTCTGTGAATATGCTTGTTTCATTATCAACTTTTTTCCTTCCACAGCACATTTTACAGCAAAAGTGTCATTGCATTTAGAATTTTAGCCTCATTTGCATAATGTTAATAGCACAAAGGCAGGTTTGCTTAACTACCCATACAGGCACAGGATTGCTGCAGCCCTAGAAGAAATGGATCTACTTGCTAGGAAAAATAAAGTAGCTAATACTAGACTGTCAGCGAGAAAATGATTTTGCTGCTAATGCAAAGAGTTTTATTATCTCAACTAAGCAGACATGTGTCATTAACTCAATAGAAAACATCCTAACAATACTCTACCTCACAATGCTCCTGTTGTGCACTGGGATGTGTGTTACTTGTTGAAATAATATAACAGGACTTACCTTGAAAGGAGACAAAAAATCCAAAGTTAGGGCACACTATGGAATTCTTATTTTTTCCTTTTTTAGGAGGAAATTAAAAATCTTCACTGGCCTCTGAACAGTGTTTCAAGCTCTTGTCAATTAAGATTAAGCCAGAAGAAGTATAGCATGCTTGAAATATCTTTATTGACATTAGTGGGAATACAAGGCACAGAGTGAGGGAATGATGATTTTCCTAATATTATTGTAGTGGAATATTTTCACTAGGTCCAAATGGTTAAAACATACCTAACTGCACTGATTGACATCAGGTCTGCATCTTGTCTGTTGAGGAGAATTTTAACCTTTTTGAATGGTACAGATTTCCCTTTAAACAAGCAAAGAAACAAACAAATAAACCAGTCCTTTAACAAAATTATGAAAGAGTTCAATTTACTAGAAAAGACATCAAAAATTTTTCTGTGTATTTTCTGATTTTATGGTGGTGATGTAAAATATACTCTAAGGGACAAAAGAGGAATTTAACCACATTAGGCACAAGTACTCGATGTTTGTAAACAGAAAGGTGCACAAGTTAGTATGGAGCTTTATAAGACATAAAATGTTATATTTACCATCAATAAAATTCCAATCATCCAACAGAGGATGTCTTTTGGATTTTCTTCATTTTATCCAGTTGGTGTTTGTAGTTCCTAACAACATTTCAGAAATCCAAAATAATTAAAACCAAACCAAAATAAAGTCCCACCCTTGGTTCTCAGAAGAGAGAACCTTTCCTGAAGCTTCTAACCTGCTCTAGGTCACCCTGCTCTGGCAGGGGGGTTGGACTAGATGATCTCCAGAGGTCCCTTCCAACCCTACGATTCTGTAAGAAATAGAAAGGGAAGAAAATATTGTTAGCAATAGGTGAATATTGTGAAAGCATATAGGATGCTCTTTTAAGTGCACAAAAAAAAAAAAAAAA
>VXBH01007258.1:109406-170850 GCA_013400035.1 Rynchops niger
AAAAAAAAAGATCCTATTATTGGTTACAAAAAGGAGTTTCCTCTTTTTTAAAAGCATCTGATAATTCTGGACAGTTTTTAAAGAGTGATGAAACAGGTAAATTGTAAATAGTGTTTCTTGTTTTAAAATTATGGGAATAAGTACAGGCCGTGGGTTCAAGGAAAGAAATATACAGAAGGATTCATATAACTTAGCAAACAAGTACTGACTATGAACTAGTCATTGTGATGGGAGCTCAGAAATATGATATGAGAGCTTAGGAAAGAAAAGTTACAAAAGCTAGTAGTCTCAGAAGAATTTTATAAAAGGAGGAAGAAAAAAACTCAACAATATTTTTTTGTAGAGGAGGGTAAGTTCTTGTTCAAAACAATTTAAGTTTCTCTCAGTCAGAAATTACAGAAGAGAGTAGAAAGAAAATATATGGACTCTAATACTCCATGTGGTCCAAACCTGTCAGGATTAAAGGTATTTGCACTGGTTAAGTATTGAACTATGTTCAGTTGTAGTTTATGCACTGCCCCAGGCAAGACAGAGAAAAGGGATGAACAAACAGATTTCAAGCAGATATTCTTAGGGGGATCAGGTAGCTAATATGCTTGTAAAGTTTAAGAAAAAAAATTAAATAATAACATAACAACCAAAAACTTCAGTTAGAATCATTGTTGCAGATGTTGAAAAAACAAAGGGAGGGTCAGAGAGGGGTAAATTAGAAGAGCTGGCAATGGTGTAAAAGGAATAGTAACAGCCAGGTGAAAAAAGTTAGAAATCAGATGACATAAACCACACGATCCTTCCCCCTACCCTCTTTGCCCCTGTAGTTCTTCACTGTCAGTTTTTGCTGGAGGCAGGAGCTCATTCTGGTTTTGCAATTGATGATACAGTAGAGTCAAGATATGAGACTTTGTTCTAGGATAATAACTTGAAAATCAGTGGGACTTAAGAATGGGTTTATCATTCTAATCCACTTGGCTTCGAGCTTGTTTTTATATTATACATCCCCAAAAGAGTAGATAAGAAGTATTTGTCAAGAAAAGGTATTACACTGGATTATTACGGTTAAATGTTGTGTATCTACAGGATTTAAATCTTTTGCTTTCAGTGTTGGAATCTGATGAAAAATTTTCTTCTTGAAAATGAATGTTTCTTCTAGTTTGTTAGATAGTTTGTTAATTGTTTTGATTATGGAAGTTTTATTTCATGTAGCAAAGTCATTGAGAAAGAAATAACTGAGTATCTGAGGATTCTTCTTGACAAGACATACATGAGGTTGCAAGGTAACAGGTTGTTTTTAAAAATTTACATTTAAATGGGATGAAGTTTGTTAGGCAAATTGGCTGGTTAAAGTTCAGACATTTTGCAGTTAGAGCCTGAAGATTTTACTGCTTTATTTAGTTGAATTCCTTGAGTATAGACCATGGGGTTTTGTCTGAGGTTACTGGAAATGAAATATCTGTTTATTCAATAAAATATTAGCAAGTAGAAAAGAAATGAAGGCATGTCTGTAGTGAGACAGTTCAGGTATGATACAGTACCCAAATGGAATGACCAGAATCAACCATCTGGTGTTTTTCTGGACATCTATAAACAACAGACTACAAGTGTTATTTGGCATTGTGGAATTATTTAAGAGATCTTCACAGCTAACTCTAACTAAAGTGAGAATGAGGTCAAGAACAAAAGAGGCTAGTGTTAGAGTTGAAAGTTAAAATCAGTTAGATTAGCAAAGGAGACTATCTAGGAGTACTTTTCTTGGTGTATGAACCCCATATTGAGGAAGGAATGTGCCATTGGCAGTATCATGCCTCTCTTTCCCTGGCCCACTTTTAGTTTCATTTCTTGTGCCAACAGCAATGTCAGAGAGTCTCAAAGGCAATAGTTTTATAGTTAACAAGAAAGTTCTCATTCAGAAGCAGCCTGTTGTCTTTTCTTTTCTTTTTTTTTTTTTTTTTTTTTTTTGGCAGCAGTAGATTTTCAATTGTACTGATGATTTTCCAAGTGTTATTAAGGGAATGGGCATATAAACAAATTATATTGTGATTAAGAAGTATGGTGGTTTACAATACATCAGCCAGTCTACAGGAACTATATGCACTTACCTCACAGAGAAGTAGTTCATGGGAAAAAGAGGTTTCTACTTTGTATTTCCTGCAACACGCCATTACAAGCTGTTATTGTAGGCCACCTCCCAAACTGCAGTTTTGTAATTTGCCTAATGTGTTAACTTGTTTGTGCATTTATAACAAATAAGCTATTATGGGTTAAATGGCTTAATCTCACATGGTTTACACATGTGGCTACAGCAAATTCGTGCAAAGTTAAGTTTAAAATTTGAAAATTAAATGTCAATTGGTTTGGCCTTCATACGGAAATATGGTTGGAACCAGGGAAACCATTTCAGGAAAAGAGACAGACTTGCTTGGCAAAAAGGCAGATTTTTAATAGATCTTCCTTAATGCTAACTGTACATATCCAGCTCCTGGGGAACAAGATCTCAGGAATCTTTGTGAATATGCTGAATGTATCTCAATTGTTCTTACCTGGCTTCCCCCCATTTTCAGAAATCACTTATCAAATATCTGATCTTTGATCTTAACAGAAATGCAATTATATTTTATAACTTTTTTTGGACTGCAGAGGACTGTAAGGCAGGAAAGGTTTTTTCTAAGAAACATTCTAAGGGACGCTTTCAATAGGCAACGTATTATTTGGTGCTGCTTCTTGAAGAGCTGCAGGAAGACTTTCCAGGAAAGAAGTATCCATAACTACTTATTCCATAACTATTTAGGGAGCTCTTTGGCCCAAATTCACCTTATCTAAACATAGACATTTAACTGCAACAACTTCATGCTATGGTTAGACTTCTAAAGCCAGATGCAGTGAATTCAACTCTGTGCTGCCACTTGGTCTACAAGGAGGTTAAAAAGATGCATAGAGAGGAACATCGGTTAAACTGGAATTCTTTGATTTTCAGAAGACTTTTTAATTTAAAGGAGCAGCATTCTGGGAGTACAGTATAATTTGTTCTTTGCAAAAGATTTTTATTTTGTTTCATACTTACTACTGTTGTTTTTTAATTTCAGTAGTTTTATTAAGCTTTTCATTTAATAGGAATAAATAGCAATAGACATTGAAAGATAGCAAGTTCACCTACACGTGACCTCAAAAAAAATACATCCAGGCAAGCACAGGATAATCTGCAGTACCATATTGTGAAAGAATTTTGCATGACAGAAATGTTGACAAACCAAACAAAGAGTTGTGTTATTTAGATGTCAAATATGACTAAACATCCATGTAGAATACTACTGCCAATCTCATTCTAATGATAATCAAGGCAATGCAAATAGAGCGATTACATTTTTAAATACAATGGACTGAAATGACAGCCTCAGCAGGTGGTTTTTAGTTAATTAATAGAAAAAACATCGCAGTTTTTTATTTTACTAATTTCTTTGTATTTCACCTTTAAATAACTGTGTCATCTCCCAAAAGTGTAGGGGGCATTTCTACTGTATTTACAGAACTCAAAATGATTTAGTTTTTCTAAACATACGTGATTTTCAAGATGGTGTCCTAAAGGACACAGAGGTTGAAGACCACATTTGTAAAACAGAAGACAAACAAAGAAAAACCCTAATATCTATTGCAAAATTAATTTTAAGCATAATTTTATTGCATTGCTAAAGTGCTCCATATAGTGTCTAAATCTCGATAGAACTAAGTTCCATATGCACTATAGCTTTTGTTATTTCAGTCACTCAGTCACTAAGTCCTGCTCCTGTGCACACTCAGAGGAGCAGCCTAAGCAGGAATTCTACGAGTATGCCTAAGAAATTGTGCTCTGCACAGAATTCAGTAAGTGATTTTGATTTTATTCACTGGATAAATGGAACAATCTCTGCTTTTCTTTCTCAGTAGCTCAAACCATAGAGTGATTAGCCAGGATGTTGGAAACCCAGATTCAAATCCTTTCTCTATGTTAGGGTGCTTGAAACCATGTATTTTCATTTTGCAGAAGTGTCTGAGCTAGTATAGTAACAGGAATTTGTTGTATTTCCCAAGATCTAGAACAGCTATAAAAATGAGACATTTTTTCTCTTTATTTCATTGTAGTAGCTTAGTCATTCCTATTTTTGTTCTGTGTATATTTTATTTGTATTCCATTTCCAACAGACTTTGTATAAGTTTTTATTAAATATTTGTGCTGAGTAGCAAGAATGATGTGAAAAAGATCTGCCTCAAGAAATTAAAATTTAGCTTTTGATAGAAGCAATGTATCTAAGCCATTTTAAAAGTACGGATGAAATGACCGGCAAATTGAAAAACAATACTACTGAAAATAACTTACTGTTTTTCACATGTTTAGGAAAAAAAGGTATGCTGAATTGATCTTTAGTCAATTGAATTGATCTTTAGCCTACACAGAGAAAAAGAGAAATCTTTAAATTATGCTCAATTAAAAATAGAGGTGTCTCATTTATATTTATATTTTCACTTTACAACATAAGTGCTACTTTAATGGTGTTCCAAGTCTTTCCCAGGCACTTACAGTATGTACTTGAACTACTCTTTATTTTTCATATATTTTGAGAAATAAATTATTCTCCTTTCAGGTTAAAAAATTTCTGACAGACTGTTACCCACAAAAGATCATGGTTGGCATTTTTACAAGGGTTTCTAGCAAAGCACCAAAAGGAATCCCTTTAAAGAACTTTGGATGACAACAGTCCATAGATCTTAAGTCTGAATATCTAAGTGTGCAGACACCACTAGGAAGGAAAACATGTATTGTTTGAGCTCTATTATTAAAACTCCAGTTTCTAAGAATTAAACAATTGGTGCTTATGCATCTTTGCAGCCTAAATGCAAAGCCTACTTGAAGAAGTTAGTATAATGCAGAAAATTGAAAATCTGTGTCTTCAACTGTGCAAGATTACAAAACGCTTCTTTCTAAAAGACTGCTTCACAAAGATTTCTCTTGTTGATGACACAATTGAGAGTCCATACGAAGAGCCCATTGATCTCTTCATTGAGAACAATTCAATGAATAGCCTTTTAGCTCTTTACAACTTACCATGGTTAATGCAACTAAGCATGTTGTGTTTAACTGGTTCATGAGCTACATTGTATGAAAGTTTTTAGCAGTATTTGGGTCCACAGTTGAGATATCCATCCTAAGAAGATTGTCTTTAAAGTACCCTCAAGTAAAATTTTGGTCTTGACTGGTCAACAGCAATTCAATCCAAGATTTCACCTACAGTTTGGATGCCATTTAATATTAATGACAGACTACTCTAATACATATGTTCTGATATTAATTTTGAACCCCAAGTTTAATACTTTTTCAAGCAAGAAAAGTATACAAATGATTTTACAATTCTCATAAAAAGGTAATATTTTGGTGATACATACAGCAGTAGTGACCAGATGATTTAGGACTGCCTGGGAAAGGTGGATTGTTTGGGTTTTTGTTTGCTTTCTTATGCAAATAGTCTACAACTTCAAAATTAAAAAAATATTAAAAATGCGTGGAGCTGATGAAGAGGGACAGAAACATTGTTTGAGGTCCATCAATTTTATTTTTTTTTTTTATATGGCATACAGTACAAAGAAAAAATAATACAAATTATACTGTATTGTTGTATTGTAATCAATGAAAAAAGAATCATGCAAAAGGGAGAATCTAAAGACATTCCGCCAAAAGGCTGAAATGACTTTTTTTTTTTTTTCTATATATCATACTTTTAATCAGTTTTACTTTCTGAAAGATACAATCTCAAATTCTGTGCACCTATGTGAAAGTGAATGTTTTCGAGGAATCATCACTTTCTGAAAGGAAAAGAATTCTCTCTGACATGCTCTTCGGCTCATTTTTACCCAGCCATGTCTGTCATGCTCACAGGGGTTTTTTACTCTCTCATACCATCTCTCACCTCTCTTGTCTTACTTCAGCCCGAGTATTCCCTATTGGCAGAGTTAATGTTTTGCATCTCTTGGATGATGGATGTTTGTCAGAGCATCACTGGTGAAAAACCTCTGTGTACGCATCTCTGTCTTGTTGCAGTTTGGCTGTCCCTTCTTTTCTCAACATCTGACCACAGTACAAGTTTTTACCTCACATTAGAGCCATAGTATGTAGTGAGTCAGAGCGAGGGATTTTCCCTCCTGCAGCTATCACTTTTCAGTGCTTTTGATACACCCAGAGCACCCAGCTCTTTTTTTCACAGAATACACAAAGCCAGTATAGAAAGGGACTCTCTGAGCAGCAATTTTTAGCAGGAAAAAAAAAAAAAAAAATTACACACAGCTTTGCTATTATCATTTAAATACACCAATTTATACAGCTTTAAGATCTCTGAAGAGTAAAAAAGTAAACAAGATAAAAAGTCCACGAACTTTAGGTTACAGCACCAAGGAAATTTCCTGAAGTCCTTGGCTAGGGTAGGTAATTTAAGGGTTAACTTAGTTACCATGTTATCAAGATCATGACACTGTTTTCTGCTGTTCTCAGTGTTTGCTGAAAATATTTTACCTTTTCATACAACAAAGTAATGTTCTTTCTGCTAGCATTCAGATGCAATATCATGCTGATTTATTGGAGTATCTCCTGAACTAAAATGCTGACTTATGTCATTAAGGAAATGAGATTATGATAAACTGAGGCGCTTGTGACATGGATCATTGTGCTAATGATCAATATCTCAGTCTTGTAGAATTTGCCACTCCTGGAGAAGACATTTGTACATGCCAATTACAACCTATTAAGGTGTCATTGTCATTTCAAGGTAGTTTATTGCAAATTCATTAATATTAGCCATTTCAGAGATTTTAGTGTAAAATGACAAATACATCAATTTCAAAAAGTGAGGTACTGAATCATGAGTGAAATAACATGCATGCAGCATAGTGTTAAAGCAAAACACAACAAAACAAAACACCTACATATTTTTGCTGATGGTTAAACAACAATTTTTATGAAAATCATGAGGTGTATGCAACAGGGTTAACAAGAATACACACACATAGGCTTAGTTAAGTTTGCATACAGAGAGAAAAAATACGAGCTTTTGAAGTGAAGATTTCTTTCCCTTTCATAGGTCTAATTAGCATGCTTACGTTCTTTGGAGAAAGATGGTCATGTTGTGACATGAAACGGTTATTGGACTAGGTAGCGGAAGCATCTCTGACAGCTGAGTTTAGCATATGTGACTACTTCAGAAAGTCTAATGAATTATTTAACAGAGTGATTTCAAAGAGAAGGTGGTTGATTAATGAATTTTATAAACTTGAGAAATACTTTCATAAGGTCATGCTGCAATGTTGTTTTCTTCTGTTACAATGGATATAAAGTAACACCGTTCAAGTACAGTTGCATAGAATTGACTACATTAATAACAATGGGGTCTATGATGCCAAACCTTTCATTTCTTTTTCCTTTGGAATAATACAGTATGACCATGAACAGCAGGCAGATATTGCTTGTCAGTTTGTACATAACTAATACTTACTGTTTTAAGCAATGAAAATTTATATTTTAAGACTGAAAAGTTTTGTATTCAAACATAACACAGAATAGAACAAATTAAGTAGTGATGGAATTAAAAAAAAAATCATCCTTTTAAATTACATCTTTTTGACTTAAGATTGATTTTTAAAATTTAAAATCCATCCATTCAGACAGAGAGCCAGAAATTTTAATTATTATTCTTATTTGGTTTTTAGTTTTTGTACTACTTAAATGCAATTATTGTCCTGGCAAGTCACTCATCCACCTGTTAGTTGAGATAAAATTACCCACAGCAAAATAGTTATGCATTGACTCATTGTGTCTTTCCAATACGAAGATTAAACACCCCAGAAGTATTTTAACTATTAATACCTATAGGAGATAGAGCTGAGATAAAAGCAAAAAAAACCAAACCAAACCAAACAAAAAAAAAAAAAGAAAACCAAAACATATACAGTGCAAGCTGAGAAATAATGCTTTGATTTTGGAGAAGACATACTGTCAGTAAACAATGGTTGACTAATCGGAGTTTTACCATACTGTGTTCTTTTTTCCAACCTCTTTTGCAGGTTGATTTTATGATTTTAAAGAGTGACTTTATGGCTTAGTATGCATTATCCCTGTTAGAGCAACATTTTCACCTACATAGGTTACGTACAGTTATGTCTTGACAATACAGGTATGTCTTGATATACGTACAGGCATGTCTTGATGTACAGGTATGACTTCAGCCTCTCTCCTCACACCTGCTGGTTTGAAGGACCACAAGACGGGGACCTGTGGGACAAAGTCCCTCCCACTATTAGTGAAGATGAGATTCGTGAACACCTGAGGAACCTGAATATACACAAGTCTATGGGACCTAATGAGATGCACCCCAGCATCCTGAGGGAATTGTCTGATGTAGTTATCAAACCACTCTCCATGATATTTGAAAAGTCATGGCAGTCAGGTGAAGTCCCTCGCGACTGGAAAAAGGGAAACATCACACCCCTCTTTAAAAAGGGTAGAAAGGAGGACCCTGGGAACTACTGACCTGTCAGCCTCACCTCTGTGCCTGGGAAGATCATGGAACAAGTCCTCCTAGAAGCTATGCTAAGGCATATGGAAGACATGGAGGTGATTCGAGACAGCCAGCATGGCTTCACCAGGGTCAAGTCCTGCCTGACCAACCTAGTGGCTTTCTACAATGGAGTGACTGCATGAGTGGACAATGGGAAAGCTACAGATATCATCTATCTGGAATTCTGCAAGGCCTTTGACATGGTCCCCCACAACATCCTTCTCTCTAAGTTGGAGAGATATGGATTTGATGGGTGGACTGTTTGGTGGATAAGGAACTGGCTGGATGGTTGCATCCACAGGGTGATGGTCAATGTCTCAATGTCCAGATGGAGGGGGGTGACAAGTGGTGTCCCTCAGGGATCCATACTGGGACCAGTGCTGTTCAACAACTTCATCAATGACATAGACAGTGGGATCAAGTTCACCCCTAGCAATTTTGCTGATGACACTAAGCTGAGTGGTGCGGCCAATGTGCCAGTGGAACGGGATGTGATCCAGAGGGACCTGGAAGAGCTAGAGAGGTGGGCTCGAGCAAAACTTATGAAGTTCAACAAGATCAAGTGCAGGGTCCTACACTTGGGTCAGGACAATCCTTGTTATCAATACAGGCTGGGGAATGATGTAATAGAGAGCAGCCCTGCGGAAAAGGACTTGGAGGTACTGGTAGATGAAAAACTGGACATGAGCCAACAATGTGCGCTTGCAGCCCAGAAGGCCAGTCATATCCTGGGCTGCATCAAAAGAACCGTGGCCAGCAGATCCAGAGAGGTGATTCTCCCCTTCTACTCCGCTCTCGTGAGACCCCACCTGGAGTACTGTGTTCAGCTCTGGAGCCCTCAGCACAAGAAGGACATGGACCTGTTAGAGCAGGTCTAGAGGAGGGCCATGAATATGATCCGAGGGCTGGAGCACCTCTCCTATGTTGACAGGCTGAGAGAGTTGGCGTTGTTCAGCCTGGAGAAGAGAAGGTTCTGGGGAGACCTTATAGCGGCCTTCCAGTACCTGAAGGGGGCCTATAAGAAAGCTGGGGAGGGGCTGTTTGCAAGGGCATGTAGCGATAGGATGAGGGACAATGGTTTTAAACTAGATCAGGGTAGGTTTAGATTAGACATTAGGATGAAGTTCTTTACAATGAGGGTGGTGAGACACTGGAACAGGTTGCCCAGAGAGGCCTCATCCCTGGAGACGTTCAAGGCCAGGCTTGATGAGGCTCTGAGCAACCTGATCTAGTTGAAGATGTCCCTGCTTACTGCAGGGGGCTTGGACTAGATGACCTTTAAAGGTCCCTTCCAACCCAACACATTCTGTGATTCTATGATTCTATGACAATAGTGACTCTCAAAAGCTCTTTGTAAGGTCTTCCTTCATTTCTGGAAGCTGAGTTTCCATTTGCTTCAGAAATCTTTAAACTCTTGTTCTCTTATGGTTAATTTGGTCTGAAGATTCCCCTAAAATGTTACCCTAAGGCTAAGCTGTATTTCTGCAGCTGATTTTATTGATTTTATTTTAAGGTATCTTAGGATACTTGCATATCTAAAGAGTTATCTAAACAATTATTGTATAGCATTGAAAAATTAGCTGCTACTGCAGTCCTTTTCTGCTGTATCCTTCCTCTGTTCTCTGTTTTTTTTTGTGGCATTAGTTCCTCAAATTCCTACTTCTGGCTAAATAGCAAATACCTGCTTCAACACTTCTATGTCAGATAGGTACAGAAAAATGCACAGGACTGCAGATTAGAGAGCAAGTATAAATTCCACTTGCCCTAGGGTGGGCTGAGAAAAGGAAACCATCAGAGACTGAGACAGAATCTGCAGCACAGACTTAAGAAATATTTTAATGCTCATTGCTCTCTTTTTATCTTCTGTCCTTCTATTTCTGTGTTTTTTCCTCATTTATCTACTTGCATTTTTACCATACACAATACCAATAAAACAGTATTTAATGATACCTCAGAAGTCTTTGGAAGTGATGCTTCAACAATCCGGGTTACACTCTTGCAAATACTGACCACAAAATGTAGAGACTGGGAGATAAAATTAAAAAGCACAGCTGTTCAACTTCAGTCCTGTTAAATATATCATTGAACTCGTTATCTTGTATACAACTGGTATCAATTAATCAAGTAACTCAAGTTTAAGAGTGTATTAAGGATCAATTTATAGAATTATTCATAAAGATACACTCTTCCATCTAAATGCTTTCTTCACATACTCTTCATTTTTCCAAGACACCAAAAGCTTTAACAAAGAATTTACCCAAGCATACTGCTTTTTCATCCATAAACATTCAATTCTCAAACATTACAGGTGTGATCTTTGTAGTTCAAACTGACTCTTTCATTGTGTTGGCTACATGGATTGTAGGAAATAATTCTGAGATTCTGTTGTTTCTGTTGACCAGTAAAAGATTATGAGAATGTCTCCATGACATTTGCTAAATGTGATGTGAAATTTTCTAATGAGTTATAAGTAGTAAATACAGAATAAATCAGTTCTATGGTTAGAAATGCCAGGGAAGGTCATGAAACAAATTCCAGTGGTAGCTTACTACATTAAGGCATAAGAATACTAAGTAGATAAAGCTAAAATAGGTGAGGGTTAGCAGGAAAATCCTGGTTTAAGGACTGACTAGAGCATGCAAAGATTTGAAGATGTATACGTGGGTACTGTATACACTTAAGTCTCTTTTGACTTCACATCAGATCTAACAAAGGGATCTATATAGGAGAAATGGCAAAAGAAATAGTTGTCATAGCATCACAGAATGGTTTGGTTTGGAAGGGACATTTGAAAATCATCTAGTCCAACCCCCCTGTCACAGGCAGGGACATTTTTCATTAGATCAGGTTGCTCAAAGTCCCATCCCACCCTTGAACACTTCTAGGGTGGGGACATCTACAGCTTCTCTGGGCAACCTGTTCCAGTGCCTCACCACCCTCAGCATAAAAAAAAAATTATTCTTTTCATCCAATCAAAACCTACCCTCTTTCAGTTTAAAACCATTGCCTGTAGCCCTGTCACTACAGACCTTGATATAATATCTTTCTCTGCCTTTCTTATAATCTGCCGTTATATATTGAAAAGCTGAAATAAGGTCTCCCAGAGCCTTCTCTTCCCCAGTCTGAACAACTCCAACTCTTTCAGCCTTTCCTCATTGGATAAGTGTTCCAGCTGTCTGAATCATTCCCCTTTGTTCCATCTGTCTAATCATTCCCCTTTGTTCAGGTATATATTTTACAGTCACTGGGCTTGTAAGAGCGTCTTGAAGAGAGTTCTTCACAGGTGTGAATTGCCACCATGCTTTTCCAGCCAGGAACCTGTGAACTAGAATAATTTATTTTGGTAATAGTTACCTGTCTTGGTTTGCATTTAGTTTGCTAATAGTCCTTTTATAGCAATCAAGTCTGAAAGAACTTTGGAGGCATACTGTCTCTCCCTCTTTCCAGAAACGTCCTCTGAATCTCTCAAATTCCTCCTGATTGTACTATGTATGGGCTTGTTTCAGTTTCTAGTCATACTATGGATGTGCTTGTTTCAGTTTGGAAATGTTTAAAAATGTCCTAATGACAATCCCCACAAAGTGTTGGCACTCCTAATCAAAATTGGACTGGAGAAGACAGGATTTCCTCCTCAGTAATTTTTGTTTCCTTTTATATTTCTTTAACAGGTTTCAGTTTTGGGTAGTGAAGTAATTGGGGTAATTTCATCAACAGTCATTTTACCATGCCCTTCTCACTATATATATTTGGGATAGCTTTCAGCTAAACAGTGTACAGTGCTACTTCTTCACCTAATCTTCTGTTCTTTTTCCCAGTCACTCCGGAATATAACGTTGTAGCCTAAAGTATTATCCCCTATATGTTATTCCCTCACATTTTTCATATAAGGTCTGAGACCTGGCAGAATAATTGCCTTGCTGTGAATGAAAGCGCTTTGTCCTGTTTTGTATTGCCCTTGCAATAGGGACAAGGCACTGCTGTAGACTTTTAGCAGCAGAGAGCTGCACCCTCTTAGAAAAATCTGTAATGTTACAACCTCTCTCTGAATGTAAAGGAGATGAGAAGAAGAAATGCAATGCTGTACTGGAGATATTCATTGATGAATATGATGTTGTTGCTGGAAGCAGAATAGTGAAACTTGTTTTCTTCTTTCCTTTTCCTGCGGTTGCCACCTTTTCTACTGCAGTCAGCTCTATATGTGCAGGCACTTTTCTGGGAATAGAGAGAATTCAGCCCTGCTTGAAAACAAAGGGGAGTGGGGTTTGGTAACCCACACTCAGTGGATGGAACAGAGAAATGTGAAGGACTGGAATGTTAGGTTAAAACTGTAGGGCATGCAGCTTCTGAGAAGTGTTAGTTCAATTGTTCACTGTTTTACTCAGAGGCCTGCCCCCTTTAGGTGTTTTAGATTGATACCATTCATACAGAGAACAATTAATGCAGACCAGAATCTGTTTGGGGTACAAGCTATCATATAGCCCCTTGAGGACCTTATGCTTGTTATCTGAAGAACAGCATATTTCAGGGGCACTATTCCTATTGTAAACATATCCGTAATACGTACATGAACTATAGCTCCAATTGCCCTGAAGAGCAAAGTTATTGAATTTGAAATGGAAATATTCAGATCTGAAAATGGCCTATTAGAGATGGAGGTCCTTTTGATAACTTGTATCTGGATTTCAGTTCTGAACTCCCTCTAAACTCAGGTCTAGGCAGATATGAGGTTAGGTCAAATCATCTTTAATTCATTTAAACAATACATAGAAGAGAGATACCTACTGTCTGTCTTCTGCATGACATTGTTTTGTCATTTAAACATGAGTCTCTGTATTATAAAGACTGTATGACAGACCCCTAATGTTCTATAGTATAGCACTATAATTCTGATTAGTTGGATGTACTGCGTGTAAGAATGTAATTAGACTCATTTTCTTGTTAAGTATTACTTGGATCTACTTATTTATTTATTTAGAGATACAGTTTACATTATGTCTGCTGGTGGGTAATCGAGGGGTGAAAGCAAATATTCTTTTGTTTTCGTACTAAAGGAAGACTACTGAACAGTGCCTGTGTGAGACAGACCAGCACAGCACAAATAACAAAAAGGAACAGAACAGCACAAGCCAGTTTCTGAGAAATCATGAAAACCTGGTAATAAACACCTTAAGAATCATAAGTATACCTTTAAACACATATGGTAGCAGATCCCTGAGGAGTTTTGGCTAAGTCAGGTGCAATATTTGTTTGAAGGACCTTTGCTACCTTTGGAAGCAATATAAGTAGCGTATCTTTGACAGCTGGGGTATATGCCTGTTTGTCACACAAAAAACATAACACAGCAAAACTGCTAGGGTAAATGCGACGTGACACAAGCGATGCTGTGACAGACAGAGAGGGGACAATTTTATTTTATCCTGCAAAAAAAGTCTGGAATATTATGATTTAAAAATATAGCTTTGTGTTTTGAAGGAGAGAAGCTCCTTCAAGTCACAAATAAAAGAAAGAAATAAGAAAAAAATCTGAAAATTATTATCCATCATCAAAAGACTGATTTTTACCTCTGAACAGTTAATGAGATTATACATCCATAAAGCTAATTTGCTGTATTCCCTCAGCCAAACACTTCCTGTTTTCTTCTACTACTTATTAATTTGGCCTTTGTTCTTTCTTTTCTTTGTTCTCTGTTTCTGTTTTTCCTTTAATATCTGCCTATCAGCCCTTCATGTTTAGATTCATATTTTTGTGATCAGGAAATGTTTTTTTTCCCCACATTTTTGTAGAGTGCCTACCATGATGTGTCCTATTTTCAGGCAGTATACTATTATTTTTACTAGTGTTAGTATCACTGGCCATGTCCTTTCTTGCAGTATTGTTTGAATGAGGAGTCTTTACTCTGAAAAGTAGAGAAGTAGAACTATTGGCGCTTTTTGTCACACATTAGCAAGTAGCTGCTCTCTAATGTTTATCCCCTGTTACTTTAGTCACAGTTTGAAGGAGGCTGAGCTAGGACCATAAGAACCACAGGTTCTTGCCATTGTATAAAATGTGTAAAGGACTTTTCTACTGGTTGCTGCCTTGTCTGAGAGTTCTCTCTCCTCTCTGTAGCACAAGATGTCTCTGAGAAGAAAGTCTGACTGTGCTAACAAAGTCTGTTATCTCTGACTTTTATTTGGGACTGACCCTGACTGTATATGTACATGCTTGTGTGTTCGCCTGTAATGTGTTTCCATGTCCTTTACTTTCCTGTGATGATCATCTTCATGGGCCTTCATAGAAGTGACCAGGACTATATTTTTACACAGCCTAGGTTAAAAATCAACCCACTACCATTCAGACTGAGGATTCAGGGCCCTTGATCACTATTTCTATTTGAATAATAAATATATATCTGGAGGGTGTTAGATCTGATTGATTATTTTATGGCAGGCTGTCAGACTTGCTATTTCTTGAAAAAGCATATTCTTAACAAAGGCAAGAATGCACTGACATAGAACTACTTGTCTTTTCGAATGAAGATGTCAACAATAAGGGACAAGAAGAGGATGGATATACATGGTGGTCTGTTATGTTAGTTCTTCTGTTTGATAATAAGGGTAGAAGGAACCAAGGAAGTAAACTGACAAACAAGACTATTCCAGAGAGACTGATGAGGGGGCAACACAACTACAGCTTCAAATCATTGAAGGGAAGAAAATAACAAAGCGAATTGTAATAACACAGGAAGAAATGTGGGGAACAAAACCTGTAGGGAAAAAAAATGAAAAAAACCCCAAACACCAACAAACCTGGCTTAAGGAAGAAAAAGGATTCTGCAGAACGAGGAATGGGGAAAAATTGACTGGACATGAACAAGAGAAGCAAGCCGGAGGGGAAATGCCAGTGTAGCTTAAAGAGAAACAGCCAGCAAAAAGGCAAAAGTTTTGTATACTGCTTTTGGACAAGATTTTCACAGGAGATAATGGAGTCAAAACCAAGAGAGCAGTACAAAACAGTGTCTTAGAAACAGTGGAAACTAAGAATGAAAAATAAACCCAGAAGATTCCCAGAGGAGCCATATCTTGCTCAGACACACAAAATGAAAGAGAAGGTAGTTGCCATCACCTTTGAGAATCCAGATTGAGAAGGGAGACAAGGTTAGCACTTTGGTAATAAATTATGCTTATGCACAGTCACTGATAGAAAGGAACATCCATGATCTTTTACTAGACAGGTAGTTCAAAGCCCACAGTAACATTTGCTATTCTGGTTAACAGATTTTTAGTCTCTTTTTCAGATTAGTTTTGCTGGACTGCTTGATAAAAATTCTACACATGAGAAAAAGGCAAGTGCCTCATCACACAGGCCAGACTGTCTCGTGTTTTCACAAAATATGTAACTGCTCACACAAGTACTGATTGTAGTTAACAAAGTATTAACTAAAATTTCAAGTATGTAAATCTGTCTAGAAAATTGTATTTCTGTGCTAGTGATACTTTCTCTACAATAATAGATGTTTAATTGCACATTTTTGACTGCATTACATCAGATCTTTCTTCCTTTTTTTGTGGATCCTAATCCATCTGTTAATGATGCTATAATAAGAATTCTGTTTGGTGAGAAATATGCAGACACTAATATGATGTATTTGTGTTGCTGACGTCTATCACATCGTAGTCATTAATAAGTGATGTTTCCACTCTTTCTATTGCAGATATCAAATCATATGCTTTATTTCAGCATGTAGACCATTTTGCATTGACTGTATATTTTTATCTCTCAGTGCCAATTAAGAACTGTGTATAACATATAGTAATTAAGAGAAAATTCTATTTTTTACAACAAGAAAATAATCCCCTAAACTCCTCTTATTGAACATCACTTTTTACAACGCATGTACATTCATAGCTCTGCTAAAGAAACTCTTACATGCTCAAAGTGAAAAAACATCAGTCTAGCTAGAAAGCAGTTAGTCATTCTTTTTGAATTTGTCCAAAAATCACAGAATCATAGAAGAGTTGAGGATGGAATGGACCTCTAGAGGTCATCTTGGCCAACTCCTCTGCTCAAACAGGATCACCTAGAGCCAAGTGCCTAGGGTCATGTCCAGATGCTTTTATGGATCTCCAAGGATTGAAACTCCACAACTTCCCTGGGCAACCTGTGCCAGTGTTCAGTCACCCTCACAGTGAAAAAGTGTTTGCTGATATTCATAGGGAACCTGCTGTGTTTCAGTTTGTGCCCATTGCCTCTGGTCCTGTCAATGGACACCACTGGAAAGAGCCATCCTTTACAACCTCTCTTCAGATATTTATACACATTCACATGTATCCTTTTATGAATCCATGCTGACTACTCCTGATCACCTTTTTATCCTTCATGTGCCTGGAAATGGTTTCCAGGATTAGCTGCTCCATCACCTTCCCAGAGACTGAGGTGAGACTGACCAACCTGTAGTTTACTGGGTCGTCCTCCTCTTTTTTTTAAGGATAGGAGTGACATTTTCTTTCCTTCAGTCTCAAGCACCTCTCCCAATCACCATGACCATTTAAAGATTATTTGGAATAGCTCCAAAGTAACACTAACCAGCTGCCTCAGCATTCATGGGTGCACCCCATCAGGGCCCATAGACTTGCTTATGTGCAGTTTGCTTGAGTATTCTTGGACCATCTTCCATTAAAAGTACTTTTTTCTTGCTCCAAACTTTCCCCCTGGTCTCCACATTCTGTATATTCCTTTTTATGTCTGACTTTTTTCCAACTCAAACTTAAGACAGCCAGCTCCTTCTTCATAAGAGGTGATCCTTGAATATTAACCAGGTTTTTTGGGCACCTCTTGCCTCCAGGGTCTTATCTCATGGTAATCTTCCAAGCAATCTTTTATATTTTTTGTGATTCCATTCTGTTGAAACAGCCATAGAAATTATTTTCTCTAGACAAATGACAATTTTCAAAACCCCACTTATGTCTTCCTAAGTTGACTTCTAATTGTCTTAGCAGGGAATTTGGGGTGGCTGGGGAGTGGGACTTGTTTTGTTTTCTGGAGGTTTTGTGTTTGTTTTGGGGTTTTTGTTGGTGAGTTTTGGGGTTTTCTTAGCCTGATCACCCATGTGTTACTAGTTTCTGTGTAACACATAAACTAGTTTAGTCTGATTATGTTACTAGCATCTGTTTGTCTGACACTTGATATATTTTCAGTTTCAAATAAATCTAACTACTGTATAAATTTCAGAGATACTGGTTCCCACAGATTTCATAAAAGTCAGCAGCTAGCTAGAAAGAAAATATTATATTAACATTTCTATGGAGAAATGGTCCAAAGAACTCAGCTGCTATTCATTAGTGGTTGAATGGTTCGTGATCTTTGATGGAATACCAGCTGACTAGTCCGCTCGTACAGGTCTCAGCAGGAGCCGTACCACATTTCTTTACTTCTTCTTTGCTGAAACAAAGACAAACATGGAAGTGAGATAAATTATAGGAGTTAGGAATATAGCAGGAACAGAAACTAAGTCTGGGTTGAAAGAGGGTGTTGAAATACCATGTGAGAATAAGTGAGAGACTTAGAAAACAAAACAGAGTAAGGAGCATGTGGATATTGTGATCCATTTCATGTCTCATTGATGAGACAGAAAAAGACATAGCTAAATAAATAATTTGGGCTTTACTAGTTCCTGTACCCACAGAAAACTTTCCCTGCTCAACAAAGTTATATTCTAGAATCAGCAATCAGACACTGGTCATTTGGAAAATTCATATCTATACACGATAAATTCAGGTTCATATAGGACAAAACATTTTAGTGGTTATGACATTAACATTTTATCCAAAATGTTAACGACTTATTTAATGAAAGTCTAAAAGTGAAAAGTAGTTTTAAGTAGATTCTGGTATTAGTGTTAGCATTATATTAACATTAACTTATGTTCCTCTATATAGGGATTGGAAAGCCACAGAAAATGAGGGCATAATGGGGGTATGAAATATCTCTTCATTAGGTTCATTACAGTTGCTACTTACTTAAAGAATTGGCTGCGCAGACGAGGGGGAGATAAATCTTTCTTGTTGAAATCTTCACTTTATTTGAATAGTCTAGATATCTATAGATAGGACTTGAACCTTGTAATTAAAATAAATTTCTCTCCATTGGGGGTTATCTTTGCTTGTTCCAGAGAAAATTAGGTTTCATATGACCTAGCTAAAAGCCTCTGAAAATCAAGAAGCAAGGATGCTCCTTTTATTTTATCTGGCTTTAGAATGTGCACATTGACAAAAGGTTTCACTTTGCTTTCTTTTGGCACCATTACTCTTTATATAATCATCTTTACTTTGTCTGTAAAGTAATTTAGCTTCAACAGGAATTGTGACGAAGGACATTCCATTCCTTCATCACTGTATAGAGATATGACTCATAGTCCTGTGAGTAAGGAACTGGACTGCATCAGATATTGAACCAAGTCTTGGTAAAAACAAGAATTCCCTGATTTAGGGGAAATCACTCAAAATGAGATGCATCTCAATTAATGAATTCTATATAAAAGTAAGGAATCTAATCAAAGTCGTCTAGAGCCAAAGGAGAGAGAAAAGGACCTGAAAAGGCTAATTCTCCCATTTTTATGCCTCTTTTCTGCCTTTACTAGTCAGATTTTTAAACTTTGGGGGGAGATAACTGTTGGCATATTTTAATGCTTTATATGTTATGTCAACAAACCTTGACTGTTAAATATGAAGAGGTCATAAAGTAACTGTACCACTTACTCTTCTACAGAATCAGTTCAGGAGATTAGGAAAGTACAAAAATTCCATTTCAAAAAACACAGTGTATGATTGCTTCACTTAAGAAATAATATCTGGTGATTTAATTGTAGTGCATGTTTACCATAATGCATTCTGTAGTCTGCTGCATCACCTGACAAAAGGTGTATAATCATTTCATAAGAAATCAGAATAAAACGTGTTCTGAATTATTAGTTTTCTAAATAGTAGCAAAACAGCGAAACAGTTTATCTTACACGCATAATATTAAAAATGGGATTTCTAGACTTGTTGATTGAGCAAGTCTTTAAACAGCCTTTTGTAAAAATGTAGATGTCATTTCTTCCTACTTCTTGTAGTCTAGCTTGCATCAATGTATACGATCAACCAGCACACTCTGCTTGACCTGTATTGCTTCCTTTGATCGCAGTAGTTTATAATCATGACTTGTTCTTTTCCATGGTGCTCAAACAGTTAAAACAGAAGTGTTTTTTCCTTGTTGCTTACAACAGATCTCAAAAGTTCAAAAGATAACAAGAACTTCTCGTTATTAAGGAGTTATAAAGTGTATTTGCAAATATGCGTCTAATGGCAGTTGTCAGAAGCAATTAGTTTCAAATACATTTCACAGTTTAATCATGCTGAGAAATGCTTCTGAACTTTAAGGATCCAGACTAAACAATATGGGTACAGTTTGCTATTAAGTAGCATGAAAAATACTGGAGGAAGATTAATTGCCACATATTAAACTAGTGTATAATATTTATGTCTCATTCATTAGTTTATAAGCTCTGACTCCTTCAGAGAGTATAAAGTATTCATATAATGACCCAGGTCCTAGGATTTTCACTTACAGAGCTTTAATTGAATGGAAGACATAAAATTCTTTTTATTTAGGTTTATTTTTGTAGCTTTCGCTGGATCATGGTTCAACTAGTTATGGGTTAGACAAAAATTATCATCTTCATCAGTGTTCGTGGTGTTAAGGATTTTATGACATAATGCAGCCTTTGAAAAAGAAAAATCTAAGTATTGTTTTTGCAGAGGAACAACTTGGCCAGTCTGCAATAATGTAGCTAGCAAATGATTAACAACACAAAGGCTGATCAAGAGACATGCAAGAATGCTCATCCCTTGGACAAAGGAGAAACCAGTCTATGCCGGACCGGTAGTTTAACAGGAGGATGAATGTTTAACTGAGACCTTGGGCAATAATACCAAAAAAGGGGAGAAATAAACAGGTGAAGTAAGGGGTTTAGGAGGGGTGACGAGAAGTAAACAGAGGCGGAGCAAACGGAAGTAGTTTTAGGCGAATCGGATAGGCTGTAAACCCTGGAGTACCTAGCCAACAGGGAAACAGGGGAGGGAAATTTCGGCTGGTCACAGGCAAAAGAGACTTCACTTGGGGAAATTAATTTAATACATTGCCAATTAAACAGAATAGGGTAATGAGAAATAAGAACAAATCTAAAGCCACCTTCCCCCCGCCTCTCCCTTCTTCCCAGGCTCAACTTCACTCTCAACTCTTCTACGTCCTCACCCTGAGTGGCACAGAGGGATGTGGAATGGGGGTTATGGTCAATTCATAACACTTCATCCCTGCCACTGCTTCATCATCACACTCTTCCTCTGCTCCAGCACGGGGTCCAGTTCAGGGACCACAAAATGAACAAAGGAATGCATAATTTAAGAAGTTTGACTTATTCAGCTTACTGAAGAAAAGAAAGATAATAGAACTGATCATTGCAACTACTCATATGGCACTTAAAATGGAGAAAATGTTTTGACAGTGGAAATAAGGCTATCTAGCAGGCAATTCATTTGGGGTCCAACAGTGATAATGTACTGCAGCTCCAAGAAAATTTATCTACACAACCTACAGTTTCCTCTCCTCTTTCTAGCTTTTCTGATCTTTTGCACATCTGCATTTGGGTGATTTACCTGCTGAGGCTTACATAGGGAGCAGGGGGAAAGGACTTTCAGCAGAAAAATATAAAGCAAAGCAGATATGTAGCACAGGGAAGGAAGAAGATGATCTGAGACATTGTGAAGGGGAACACATATTTTATGTTTTTCTGGGGCAGATAGCAGCCCTTTGTTGATTTTCAGAACTAAGGAAAAAGGATTAAAAATAAATTTTCATGGACTTGTAGAAGAGCCTAGAAATACTCAACTTCAAACCAAAATGTTCCTTCTTAGTGAGGCGGATTCCTTGGAAATATCCATTCTAAATATAAAGTACTTTAGACCCCCTTTTGGAATAAATTTTTGAGTCTCTTTGTGGAATGCAGGTGATTATGACAGCTGACTCACAATCTCTCTGAATCCCCCTGTTTATTCTCTTGCCTTTTGGGCCTGGTCATGCTAATAACACTTACAGCTGTCTCCAAATTCTGTGCTTAAGTGATGTCATGTTAGGGCTTCAGCCAGTCACATGAAGGTATTGGGAGACTTTCTTCACTGTATAGTTTAGCTTTGATTACTTGGTTGTTGTGTTTTTTTTAGTTTTGCTTTTTCTGAAAGAGTGAATATATGATGTACCTAGAAACACGCTATTGAGAAGGTCTGCTCTAAAAGGTTCCTGTGAATGAATCCCTTCAGGTTTCTGGTGATTGTGTCTTGCTTACTAAAATTAAATCCGAAAGAGTACTGAGATCAAAAGAAGATGTAAAGAAAGCACTAGTATGTACCACATCTACACTTTCTTAGAACTGTTTCAGCTTTCTAACAGTCTTCTGAATTAGATGCTATATGATTATGTCACACACTGAAAAGGTATACAAAAGACACAGGTAAATTAACTTATATCTTCACAGAAATTCTTGGGAAAGCTATTTCCTCAAAAGCACAGAAGCAGCTAGCAGAGAACTCAGTGGGAGTTGTAAATCTCTGAGCACAACCTGCTTCAGGTATAACTTTAAAATTTCAAAAAGTTAGTTCCTGCTGTGGCCAGTTCTATTACACTGCCAGGATTGATGGGACAAGTCAATGACATTATTCATTTACTTAGGAAGCATAATCTAGAATGGAAATGTAGGCAATTCATCTGTCATCAAAAATCTACATCATCCATCAACTTCATATTTCCTTAGGCAGTCTGAGCACTTGGTAGCCTGTTATGAATGTAAAGGTTTATTTTTCATCTTAGTAGACTTCAATCATTTTGCATGTGTGTAACTACAGTGTGTTGAAACCACAGCTGGTACCATAATATCCTCTGATATTAATTTTTTCCCTGCATTTGGATGTGTTGGCACAGGCCAGGATTTTGCTCACAACAACTCTCATTTCCACTTAGAAGTACTTGTATATTTATATTAATATTTCATACTTTTTAACATATTTTACCCTGATATTTTAAGACAAAATGTGTATTAACCTGACTGTATAGCTTTAAATCTAATATAAGCAAATATCAAAGAATTCCCTAAAGTTGCACAAGAAGGTTGAGATTCATCTCTTCTAACTTTAGCTAGAAGGTGATTGATGCCGCTCTGAAATAGATGTGTCTGTGACGAAGAGAATGAATTTTTTCCTGGATCTAAAGCCTAGACAGTTTGCTAGACTATACACTTAACTTTTAGATGCCTAAAGCTGGATGAGATTAATCTTTTGGAGGGTTATGCCTTAGTTCCTGGATTGTCTTGTCATCCTTCCCCGGTTGTTGTTTGCTGTCACAAGGATGCAAATGAGTCAGTATTTTTCTTCCATTTATATATACTATCTTGCATTATTTGCCTTTGTCTTAATTTTCAAAATATTACTTTGAAATAATAATTGTTGCCATAGAAGAACAGGCCTTCAGGACAATCTTGTCTATCTGTGAGGCATAGTCTTCTAGGAGGGAATTTTATGTCCATAAAGAAAGAACCTAGTTTATTATTTATTTATTTGTTTATTTATAGTTTTCAATGTTCTCTATCTGCAAGGCATACATTTCTAGCAGAGAATTTCATGTCTGTAAAGAAAGAACTAATTTATTTATTTATTTACTTAGATTTTCCACTGCAGTTAAAATAGATTTGAGGATCTTGTAAAAACAAGCAGTTAAGAGTTCACATGTAAGGCCTGGCTAAACTGAGCATTGGAGTGAAATACTTGGAACCTTATTTTTTGTAACATCAGACTGAGAGAAGTCAATATTATCTGCCATAGCCTTTCTAGCATGGTTTCAATGCTCGGTTACAATGATGTGCTTTTAGTCCCAGTATACTTTACATGAACACATTACACTGCGATGAATTTCCTTTACTGGGACAAGTACACATATTAACAAGGCAGGAGCTGTTTGTGCCAACACCATAAACATTAGGACATCACAAGTAGGCTGAATTCTATTATCCATTTGAATAGGTAATACTTTTGTTATTAATTTCAGTAGGGTCAAGATGCTAATCATAACTTCACCAGGGCACACTACCACACTAGAAGTGAAGCTTTTTAAAGCCATCCTTCCCCATTACTTTCTGGTAACATTAATTAATCTCCTCACATAGCTCATTCTCGCCTTCTTATCACAGTCAAAAGTTCATGCCTTTTTTGCACACAATTATCTTTCTTTGAGGCAAGCACCTTCAATTGCAGTAAGTATCATCACTAGTGGGTAATTTCTTTTCCTAAAACTATTGGTTGATTATAAAAAAAAGACCAAAGATCAAAATTAGATCAGTCCTAAAATCTGGAATGTTATGTTTTCTTTTAGAAACAAAAATTAGTTCCTCAGATTCAAATTTTTAATGGAATAATTGGCATCCTGTCATTTAAACGAAGTGAAAAGTACCCATTAAAATATTTATTGAAGTAAAACATCTTATTTTGATATTTTTCAGTGTAATATTTTCCATAGTTTAGGCTTCAGTTCTGGACAGTCACATTTTAATTGCTACATGAATGAAGAGGAAAAGCTAGTATTTCTATATCTGAAATAAAAAAGAAAAAAAAATAATTGCAAAGAAAAACCTTATAAGATTATTAGCAGTGTCAGATCTACATCTTTTTTTGGCTTGTCCAAAGAAAATGTTTAACAGATTTTAAAAGGAACATTTTCAGGAAAGCTCTAAAGAGCAATTGTTTTTATATACCCCTTTGTAACCTTCATTACTTAATCCATATCTTCATTTAGGTTTAAAGGTAGTTATCTCAGAACAGGGTACGTTTGCATCTTACGCATTGGAATTAGGTCAGACCAAAGTTCCTGTTGACATAATATCCTCTCTTCATAGAATCATAGAATGGTTTGGGTTGCAAGGGATCTTAAAAATCATCTAGTTCCAATCCTCTGCCCTGGGCAGGGACACCTCCTACTAGACCAGGTTGCTTAAAGCCCCATCCAATCTGGCCTTGAACAATGCCAGGGATGGGGCATCCATCACCTCTCTGGGCAACCTGGTCCAGCGTCTCTTCATAGTGAAGACTTTCTTCCTTATATCTAGTCTGTCATTATTGTATGGTCCTAAAAAACAAGAGTTTTAAGAAAAGCATGAGCGGATAGTGATACTTCTTTGATATAACTTCCCAGCTTTAAGCTGTCTGACTTCTTGAGTTACAATTGATATCTTTGTGCTTAATAGCCCTTGATATATTTGTCTTTCATTAATCTGTCTAATTTACATCACTTCCATATCTACATCGATCTTTTGGATTGCATTGCCTTCATAAATATCTTGTCAAAATTCTTCAGTGTCATGGTGACCTTAAAAAGATTCAGTCACAATCATTGGTGTCAAGAAACCACAACCTCATAAATATTTTATAAAAATCTCCTTATCACTCACTGTCAAAACAGCATTATTACTTACCACATTCACATTCTAATCCAATAAATTAACATATGACAAAGACCTGTTTTTTCTGATAGAATGAGTAGAATTTGCTGTCATTATTTTTACAGCTTTCTTCCCCTCTTTTTTTAACTGCGTGTTCTAAAGTTATAACATTTTGATTATAAAATTCTTGCAATTATTAAAGTAAAATTAAATACTCAACATAAACTAATATACCTCCCAGTATGTCACAGGGCTCCACTGCTCAGTCCCCCTGAAGCTGTCTCCTCCAGGCTGAACAAGCCCAACTCACTCAACATCTCGTCATGGGACAAGTGTTCCAACATCAAGTCATTGAGGTGGCCCTACACTGAAGTCTGTCCGGTTAACTGATGTTTGTCTGGTACTGAAAGCTCAAAACTGGATGCAATATTTGAGACACTGTCCCAGGTGTGCTGAATAGAGGTGGATAATGCCTATCCTTGATCTACAGGTTCATGTAGATCATGTTCAGGTTACTGTTTGTCAAAGCCGCAGGGACTATTCTATAGAGACGATTAGCCAGTCAGGCCGCAGCCTTTACCTGTTGCAAGGGGCTCTTCCTCCCCATGTACAGGGTTTTGCATCTGACGTTCCTGAATTAACAATCTTACTGCGAGCCCATTCCTTCAGCCTGTCTAGGTTCCTCTGGACGGCAGCACTACCCTCCCCCATAACATCTGCTCCCTCCAGTTTGATGCCATCTGCAGGTCTGATGAGAGTACACTCCATCACCTCCTCCCATTGATTAAGACGTTAAGCAGAACAGTTCCTAGGATAGACCCCTGTATTAATCCACATGTTATGGCCTCCAGGTAGATTACGACCAATTAATGATGACCCCCTGAGTCCAGTCATCCAACCGGCTTTTACCCATCTGGTTGTTCAAACATCCATATAGGAGTGTTGTAACTTAGACACAAGAATACTGTAGAGTCGTGTGGAAAGCCTCACTGAAATCAAGGTGAATGGCATCCCTTGCTTCCCCTCAATCACAGATCCTGGAGTGACTGGCCTTTTTTGAAGATGGTTGCAACATTTGCTTTCTCCCAGTCATCAAGGAACTCTCCTGATCTCCATGACCTGTCCAAGATGATGATAAAAAGCAGCCTTGCAAGAATCATTTCTCTCAGCTTCCTTGAACGCAGCACGTGGATTGGTATGGGCCAAGCAATTGATCTTAATTCCCTGCTGTGTATTCTTCTCCTTGAACCCCGCTTCTAAATAAAGGGACCTGGGGGACCTTGATGGTGAATACAGAGACAAAGAAGGCAAGGCGTACATCAGGCTTGTCTGTGCCTGCTGTCACTGTGTTTACTCTGAAGCTGCCTTACTTTCACCTCAAAATTAAAAAAAAAACCCACACTTGACATCTGCTACATCTGAGATGACCTTCTTTGAACTACCTAGTGTTGAAGCATTGGTACGTCGTTCAGGCCATATATCATATTATTTTAAAGCTATTTGTAACACATAGGTTTATAACAAAGCTCTAGATTTTAATCTCTAATGCTAGATATTCCTGATTTATTTAGGACTGAATTTTATTTGGACTTTACAAAACTTACAGATTAATAATGAAATACAGCTTTTATTAGGAGAGAATGAATATTCTTTCATAGCAGACATTTTTTTGTGAAGGCTTCAGTGTAATTTATTGTCTGGTGAACAAACTTTTTGAGAAGCAATTAAGAATTCAGCCATGTTCACTTGACATTTAGTGCTTTGTAGCTACAAAATCTGTTTTCTCATAATATTTCTTCTGGTTGCAATATTGCAATAATTTTTTTCCACTCATGTCAGCAGCCCCAGCACACAGCAGATTTCTTCAGTGCTACCTTCCTTATTAATTTCACAGTTAGGGAAGAAGTACTGTTTGTCCTGAAAAATAACAGTTAAAAATCCATTTCAACATTGATCCAGCTTTGATACTGCAATAATTTGAAAGATGAAAAAAGTTTGCTTGATAAGCTCCTACTAGCCAGAGGAGACCGTATAAACATGCTGACATGCCCCATTATAATTTTCCGTGTTTATTTCTTTTGTGTATTAACATATGTTGGGCACTGAGTAATCTAAGAGCCTATTCCAGAAGTGGGATGTCACTAAACACCATTATTTACTATAATTTGCCATACCTTCCTATGGCTTCCAAGCTCCTCTCTGCTATCCAGACTGGTAAACTTATTTCCCCAGTCACCTCAGTTATATCATTATCTTTAGGTTATTCAGAGCACAGTAAACTACTCATTGAAGCCCACAGGATTATGTCTTTACAGTAAGAAGTTCCGTAATCAGAAAACTGTGGAACGATCTCAAGTAAGTGTGAAATCAGACCGTCATGGTGGATTTTGAGATTTAGCCCCTCAACTTTCAGCTTCGTAGGTGAGTCTGTGCTCTTCTGTGTAGAATCTCACAATGTGGGGCATGAGGATCCAAAGTACAATTCTAGGCGAGACCGGCCTGTACCTAAATGAACCCTTGTACTTATCATAAATGAGGGGCACGTAGTAATACCTCTGCCAATATAAGGATTCACCAGAAGGGCTGACTTACAGCGAAGTCTGTATACCAGCTTTTTGTATACCATTTAGAATTTTTATCACCCCTGTGGGACTGCTTTTGCAGCTCCCTGGAAGAAAATTCAGAAGGTGATCATCTGGAAGAAATTTGCCTATATGATGTTTGGGACCTTCTGCTGGGGTGATGGATCTCTGCTTTTCCCTTTTACTAGAATCATGCATTACTGTCACTGAGAGGGAAGGAAGGGGGAGTGGATCAGTAAAAGCAGGTTAATGTAGCAACTGGGCTGAACTACTCCCTGTGTGTGGTTGGACATCCCAGCCCACGTGATAGTGAAGACTGGTGGGGGCTTGGGTAAGCAGAAGGCTTTGGAATCTCAGGTTTAAGCAAACAAACAAGCAAAGGCAGAGCCTACAGTCAATAAAATATACAAGTAGCAAATTAATGAAATGAAAAAGTAAAAGAAAAAAAAAAAGAAGAAAACCAGTAAGGTATTACAACTAATAAAATGAAAAAAATGGAGAGGCTTGTGAAGTAGTGTTAAGTGTGGTGGAAGATTTTTCCTTTAACTGAGCTTGTACTTTGGCAGATATGTCTAACATCCAATCTAAGATTGTCTTTCCACAGTTCAAGCCCATTACTACTTTTCTGTTCTCTGATTAATGAGTCTCTCTTGAGATGTCCCTGTACATATTTCCAGGGAGAGTTATCATATCCTCTGTCAGTTATCATTTTGGCAGAATATTCTTGGTGTTCTTATACTTTCTACTTCAAAGGTTTTATATTCTAAAACTATTAACTATTTTTCCCCCTATACAGCAATGCTGGTTGCTGATTCAATGTAATGTCTCACTTCAGGGCTGAAGTAGAGCAGGATAATTGTTTTCTGCACTTTATATTCACTTCTATTAAAACTAACCATTGTAGCAGTTTCTTTTTCTGCAGTAGTTACACAACTAAGTCGTACTCCTTAATCCTTAATCTGCTTTAATTTCCACCAGCTGAAATAATTGCATCTTCCTCATGAACCAATTATTTTTTGAAAAACAAGTCACTGAACTTGTCTGTGTCATCATGTCTACTGAAGAAAAAAAACAAAAAACAAAAAGATTATTTTGAGGTACTTCTTCAGGAAATGAGCAGCAAGACATTTTGCAAGGAGTAGGATCATTGATTTTTGCTCTGTTTTGATATTACTGATCCGTGAATTCATGGCTCTTGAGATATCTATATGAAGGACCCTTGTCTCACTTTGTTACTCATCTTCCTAATTGAGCTCATTCAGAGGCTGAATTTACCTTATCTTTGTTTGCTTCCCATATCATACTGTTTTCCCAAAAGCTGTTGCGGCAATAAAGAAGTATACAGTTGGAAATAACGCTATAGCAAATGTCTGTCCATAATGAGCACTTTTGCCATCTCGGAGAGTAGCAGTCTTCCTCTCTGAAGTTCCTGTCTGGAATGGCCTCCCTGTCTCTCTGCCTTGTTAAAGGTTTGCGTCACGTCAGCTTGTGGCAGAGCTGCGGTCGGGACCAATGCTGTGCCAGGATCCTAATACAGTTGTTTGTCCAAACCTCAAAAATGCGTTTGTTCCATTTAATGTCCCTGGCTAGAACCTGTATTCCTTGCCATTATAATGTACTTTCCAAGCTTCCACACTGATGTCTGGTGTGACAGATCTACAAGCGGAGGGCTGCGTACGGCCAAGGACACAGTGATCAGAGCACACAGAAACAGGAACGCGGATATCGATACGTATGAAATGAAGAGGAACTGGTTCAATATAAACATGGAACAAGAAAACAGCTTTGCGTGATTATCTTGGTGGGAACCGAATAAGGCAACTGGGTTAGTGATCTGAAATATGCGTTTACTTGCCTAGCAGATGCATGGATAGTTTTAGAGCTCGGGTATAAAAGCCGAGGCTTGAGAAGCAATAAATGATTTTGTGCTTATCACAGCCAGAGTCCGTGCTTTCGTACACCACATTCTGGGTCAGGGTTCACCCCACAATTGATTTAATTGTGATTATAAACGTAGCATCAAATGAAGTGTGATACGGCAACAAAGTAATCTGTGAGAAGGGATGAGGAAACTTCTGAAAATTCTTGGACCACAGCCATCCCTGAAGTTTTTGTAATATGCTGCAATAGATCAATGTGTTATTAATGCTTTCATCCTCCTACTAACTTTGGGTGTGTAGCCACAAGTATTGATGTCAGCAGGACATGGGAAGCTTGCCTCACCGTTCCTTACTCACTTACTCAAGTCATGGAGCATCTATCACTGCCCAAACTTCCCACCCCCCTGAGTGGCATAATTATGCTCACTTCAGCATGAGTCACTGCTGTGTTTAATTCTAAATCAGACACACACACAAGGAAGGAAGAATCCTAGCCTGTTTCCCCACATCATTGTCCCAAGACTAGGCACAGCCTAACTAAATTCTAGGAAAATATTGTTTGAGTCATGCTTGAAATCAGCCTCCTGAATACAGCTGAGATGAGTGTGTAACTCCAAGAAAAAATGTGAATAAATTGTTTGCAACTGTGTGAAACAAATAGGTGAGTGTGAAACGTGAGCAGATTCAGAGTGTGTAGAAAATACAGGTTTTTATTAACTATAAACTCCAGCATCCTTTTTAAAAAATGAAGGGAGTCTACTACAAATCTGTTGAATTTAAGTTAAAACAACCACATGAAGAGAAAAAGGAAAGAAGTTTGATTCAGGAATCCATGTAATCACAAACTAATTTTCATGTACCAGGACAGGACTTTAAATTCACAAAGTTAATTAGCTGTTTCATGATTCCCTAACGTTTTTTGTGTTTATTAGGCTCATAAACAAGTCTTTTTATTAGAAATTGATGAATGTTGAAACAGTTGCATCGTAGATCGCACTAGAAAAGTGGGGACCCAAATCACAGGTACAGCCAACCCAAGTATGCAGGCAAGTCTTCATCATAAGAATGATTCATTTACAGGACTTCATGGCTGTTAAAAAACAAATGGCCTGAAAAAGAAGCCAATGTATGGAATCACTGTTAATAAGTGTAACACACAATGGTAAAAGAAAAAAAAAAAAGCCACAAAAAAGATTATGCACATAATGACTCATAGGTTCTATTTTGAATGTCAATTCATATCTTTTTTTTTAAATGAAACCCAAATTATTTCCCATTTACAAGTGTGTGTCCACAGAAAGGTCTTTGCATATTTGTTCATTTGCTTCTAAACATTCATTAAAGGGTAAATATAAAAGTACATTCAGCCACCTGTAGGAAGTAATTTTAAGTGCTCTTTGAGCTATTTCAGTAGCACAAAGACTATTCTGGTGCACGTGTGAGAGAATCTTTAATGGCACAGAGCTATCTTAACATCACTTTTTCTTTTCTATCAAAGGAAGTGTATCCCAAAGTCAGGTGGCATAATCAGGGGCTGAGTCAACACCAGTTGATCTTGTCAGGCAGCAAGCTTCCTTGTGTGTTGTAGTAACAAATATCCCTTATTCAAAGCTAAGGGTAGAGGGAGAGTTTTCTGTCATGTTGCAGCTTCTTATTTTGAAGATTACAACTGAGTACAGATACTTCCTTCTGCAATGGCTGTGTAAGAGGTCTGGTTAAGATGTCTAAGGAAATCTCAAATCTGTACTCCCGTATTTCCACTGATAGTAAACATGGGAAGAAAACAAAGAAATAAACATTACAATTCCAGCTGTGTAAATACTGTATTTTTTAACTTTGGCAAGTCATTAGATATGTGAGATGTCACTGATTCACCATTACTTGGCTCAAAGATCTCTTTGCTAAAAAGGATATGTGCTTCACGTTGAAAGACAATTGATCTTTATACCTGATTGATGTTACACTACAGTGTTCTTTTTTTTATTTTCCAGCAGTCAATGAATATCTGCTGAGAGCACCTACTACAACTATACGGTCTTTAAAAATCTCATACTCTGTACATGCTAATCCTTAGTGTAAAATATTACTAGCTTTGTGCCCAGAAATCTTGACTCATGAATTATTGGTTAATGTGTGTGTCAACTTCTTCCTTGTTTAATAAGAACGTCTGGACATGAAAGTATATTAATCACAGATTAGTTGAGACAGCAGTTACTAAAAAGTTTGTTTTCCTTCTTGTCTACAATTTTGCATCACAGTGGATATAGATAGACATGGATAGATAATAAAGTGAAAAGGTACTAAGATATCAGGGTGAATTTTAGAAAGCAGAAAGTGTCGCTGTCATGTGTGAAAAATTATATATGTAGCTTCCTTTAACGTTTCTTGTTAAAGAAAATACAGATCAGAATCAGTGTTTGTTTCTTTCTCAAATGATATCTGTATGTGCACATAACTAAATATATCTGTTTCATATGGATGTATATATATCAATAGATAAGCAGAAAAAATACATGCACATGTATGCACACACGTTCACACGTTATTGTATCTCAAGTTCACACATGTTCACATATGTTATTGTATCTCAAGTACTGGTTATGCTTTTTGTATCGACCATATCAAAACACAATGTGGTGCACAAGTATCCTGCAGCTTTGGCAAAGCACTCAAAATTTGATCCTACTAGAAATGCTGTACTTGCTTATTTACGAATAAGAAAAAAGCTGCCGCTTTTAGCATGAAAGGCTGTTTCCCTAACACATTTGCAAGAGCAGGTCTCCTTGTGACTCTTGCAGTTCAGCTTAATTAGGCAAAATTGTCACTGAGTCCAGAGCAGGCATCAGGCATCATTTATATAGAATCAGGAGATTTAAAGGGATGCTCACTGTGATTATTTCTTCACTCCTTACAGGTTCAAGCACTGCCTTCCTACTCATGCTTAGTTCAAATAAAAGTGTGATCCAAACAAGATAACAGGATCACAGAAGTGTACAGAAATCCAAATTTTGGAGCACTATGATATATCTGAAAGGTCTTGGATAACTAAATTTGACAAATGCCTGCAGCCTTGTTATCTGCCCTTTCTTCAATAGTTGCCACTTCTGGTTTTTCTCCTCTTTTACTATTTCAAGATGTGACATTTCCTGTGGTCACTTTTTCACGCATTTTTATGTTTTAGTCTGAGTGCAAAATTAGAAACCTAGTAGCTGTAAGATAAAATAATTAACCTTCATATTAGAAAAGAACCTTTATAGCATTTCTAAAAAAAATATTTCTACAGTATGTCATATATATAGTACATCATGTCAGATAATGATTTCATTGGTACTTGTTTGATGCCTTAGCTGTTAAAGCTTTCATTTCAAATATAGTTGTTCCAGTGTAAGAGAGTTAAAACATACTGTGAGCCACACTCCAGAAATACCTCAAGATGTAATGAGTCCCAATACTGTTCTAGAGGAAATGTATTCCAAAATTTAATGATTCGGATATTCAAAGGAGGGTAGAATTTTTTATTCTTCCAAATGTCTTATATTTCTCTGTATATCACTCCTATATTTTACACAGTAATTTTATTTAACATAGAATTAATTAAACTGCTCAAAACAAAGGCAAAAAAACCTTCAACAATAAAGGTGGGTCCTGTCTTCAGGTTAATGATGCCCATTATAGACGTCAATTAAATTTTTCTTTGTCATTCTGTTTTGGAAGTGACATGCAGTGACAACATAATGCAATGGAGATTTAAGGGATTGTTCAAAACAAATATTGTATATGATATTCATTATCCAGATATCACTAACAACATGAGAATAGTTAGTTTCTGTAGCTATAAAATCAGGAAAAATAGTCTTGACCTTGTAAAAGACCTTGCAACATTTCTGAACTTTGTGTCATGTTAAATTGCCACATGCCTGTTGGAAATACTTAGCAAAATATCCTCTGAATTACAGCTTGTAATAAGGTATAGTTTGCAACAAATTTCCATGGTTTTTTTGTTGGTTTGTTTTTTGGTGTTTTCTTTTTTTTTTTTTTTTTTTTTAACTAACACATAAACCCATTACAGGATTCTTGTGAGCTCATGTGCTTGTGCAGTAGCCCACTGTGGTGATTTTGCTATCTATCACCAAGTATTACACACGTGCATGAGTACACATGCGAACACATGCAGGTATACAATACATCCGTACATGTCTATGACAAAATTATCTGTTGAGATCTCCGCTGGCTAAAAAGCATTAGAGCTGCCACAGTTCAACTGTTTTAGTGCCTAAATAAACCATAAACCTAGTAGCAAAGGTGCTTATTTGGGAGATAAGTGTTTTAATATTAAACCTGGCTCTCCCATTCACAGGAAAAGAAAACAGAAAAGTAAGTTTGTAGAAAGGAGGGATAAAGCAGTCTTCCAGGGTATTTTAAAAGAAAACAGCATTGCTAATGCACTTGCTAGTATTGATGTCAATAGTGTGTCTTATAGTATGCTTTAACAATTTAATAAGCACAGCCACAATCAAGCCAGAGAGGCCACAGGAGGGCAGCGCCTATATCCTGGCTTGAGCTTGTTGTTACTGAGTTTCTCAGCATGTCAAGGAGGATGCAGTTCTGAGCATAGGCAAAGCTTTACCTCTAGGAGTAGAAAGTTGAAAAAATAGTTCAGATGTTTTCACAGTAATCATAGAATACTTGATGTTGGCATGGACCTCTGGAGATTGTCTAGTCCAGACTCTGTTCAGAGCAGGGTCACCAAGAGCACGTTGCTGAGACACATACCCAGTTAGGTTTTTAATAGCTGCAAGAAAGGACACTCCCAAACCCAAGCACCTCTGAGCAACCTGGTACAAGATTTGACTACCCTTAGAGTAATGATTTTTTACCCATTGCCTCTTGTTCTTTCGCTGGACACCACTGACAAAAGTCTGACTCCACCTTCTTTGCTGCCCCCTAATCAAGCATTATTTACAGGTGGATAAATCATTGCTGCAGCCGTATCTGTTGCTGTTGCCATTGCCCCCTCCTTGTCTTAGAGAAGTTAAACAGCTCTACTTTAAGATCTTTAGTTGCTTATCTGGTTTATCCATTTCTTTTTGCACTACCCACAATATGTATTTATGAAACTACTTTTGTTGCCTCAAAACTTAGCGATAGTTGTCTCTACTGAAGACCAAATAGAAGAATGGCTAGGGTAAAGAAAAATCATCCTCTGTTATCCACTGATAAAGTTTTTTTTCCGTATATGCACTCATATCACACACTTATGAGGCATGTAGCAGTTTTATTTCCCTCATGAAAGTTAAGAACAACAGATTGCAATTGAACAAAATTGTCTTTGTTTGCAGAGTAAAGGTTTCTTCCTATTCTTGTGTGTTCACATGAACTATTGCTCTGCTTTGAAAACCTCTTGATGTTTGAGTAAATGTCTATATATGTTTAACTTTCAGTTGTGAAATCAATGCGGTCTATTTGTCCACCTCAATTTGTGAAGCTCAGTAATCCCTCAAACTTAACCCAGGAAAATTGCTCCTTTGTTTTAGCAATGCATTAAAAAAGAGAGTAGAAAAAAAAGAAGAAGAAAATTTCATTCAGCATGCTCAGATCGTATCAGGACTGTACAGTAAAACTAGGCAGCTGCTGTAAAAAAGCATTGGCAGAAATGACAATTGCATAGAAGCTCAGTCCCAGACTGGACTTCTGACATTCCGATTTCATCACTAGAAATGAAATTATTTCACAGTATTGCTGTGAAAAACATTTCAATCAGAAATACTGATTGGAGGAATAAAAAGTTTTCTTGGTTTAATTTTGTACTTATAAAAAGTCATAAAATCTAAAGTATATATTGAATCTCTTTACATAAAACTATGGATGAGTTTTTAAAAGAGAAAGCAGTGTGAGGAAATGTTGAGATTGCGTGATAGAAAGCAGACAGCTAGTCTCAAATTTTGACATATAGTAATAAGAATTTCAGAACTGAAAATCCCAAGAACAGGACAAATATTTTAAGCTAAGCAGTTAATACAGACAGTAGCAGGTATTAATGTCAGGAAAAGAATAAAAACGTTGACAAGTCAAGAAGTGTTAGCATTCCTGTGGAGTCTAACTTCATTGTAAAGTACATGAAAAAGTTTGTAGTCGAGCTATTATTCCGTCTTTACGTAAACTGTTAGTCTGCAGTATTGTAACATACAGTACCAGTGAAGCAACATTGACGAAACCTCAGAGGGATTACACCCACCTGTAGATGGGCTGGGGACGGCTGTCCCAGCTTTTCATTTCCTTCCTGTGTGAGTTTGCCACATGCTTCATCCTTTTTCAAACTGATTCTCTTGGACTAGATTCAAATCCCCTCATAGCACCAGTAATTCTGGTTCAGGTCAAGGTGGGGTGTTAAACATCCAGAGAGTGACTGTTATTGTTCAGAAATACTATGAATGTAATATTCCACTGCAGTATGATATGGTAGGAAAAAAATTCTTCAAATATTGCCTTGTAAGTAAGGAAATATAACTATGGTTTTCTTTTCCAAATGAATGTTACTTTTATGGGAAGTGCCTGGAAACTCCACAACAAAGCAGATATTCTTTGAAACTGCGATTTTTTATGAAAATATTTCTGTTGAATTTTCCTGTGTCCACGAACATCTTGACTGCAAAAGAGCAGAAACCCCTCCTTTGCCAGTTTAGCAACAGAACCAAGCTTTCCATCTCCCAGAACCTTCCCCAAGCTGTCAGACTACAGTTACTGCAATTCCTATTAGTCCTCCCAAAGCCAGGAAGATCTCTGTCGGCTCCAAAGTGCTGGTCAAGCTGCAGTTAGCTCAGCATTCTGACAACCTGAATTCCTCTTGCAATTTCAATTTAATGCATTATTCAACAGCTCCCATTTTTATAACTTGTTGTATAATGCTGTTACTCAAAAAGTGTGAGAGTACGTTTTAGCAGGATGAACTGGATCTTAGAGTGAGTTATGATCTCACTAACCACAGCAATATATAAATCCAGGATGGATAGCTCTGACTGAAAAGATAGTTCCAACCTCTTCCCAATAATTTTCAAAAGGATTACAGAATTTACTGTGATTAAAGCATGTATATTCTTGTGTGCCCTAATCTTTGAAATGGGTAACAAAATTGATCCTCAGCAAGGTCTTTCCTCTGAGAAGAATACCTCCTTCTAGGAAAATTTCTATTTCTAGGGGTTCCTTGTCAAAAGCAGTGGTCATCTCTCTTCTACCCTCAGAACAGAATGAGGGTGTGATTTGTGGACATTCGGAACTGAGTCCTTCAGTAACCCTGTCCAGAGAGGTAGTTGAAGACCAGTGGGTGCTCAGAGTGTAATTCTTCAGCAGCTTATTTAAAAGACAAATGAAGAGTCTTTTGCATGAATGATTGCACAATCATCCTTTATTCATTGTATATTTTTATTTGAATTCCAAAATACAGAAAGAGATATTGAGATAGGTGTTGAGAAATGTGCCTAAAAGTTAAGCAAAAGTGTAGTGGAAGAAAGTGGCAACCTGATTTTTCCCTCTTTAGAGGAGATATTATTAAACATAACAAAGCATATGGGTATCTTTACTTTCAGATCAGTGAGGACAAAAGCAAACAGTAAAGTCTTTTCATTTTCTTGGCAGGTTCTGCTTTGCCACCTGTCCCTATTCCATGCCAGTCCTATTTCTAGCTTGAAGGTCATTTAAAACCTCAGCAGATATTGATGGATATTTGATCTATTCTGCCAGTGAGCTGCATTCCTCTTTTGTGTTCTTCTGATAGTCTGTTGTTTAGGTTCCGTTTTATCTGGCCTCTATATGGTTTGGAGGGTTTTTTATGTGGCATCTGTACGGTTTGGAGGGTTTTTTTCCACACCTGAGAGAAAACTCCTGTACACTCCCATATAGTATACAGGATCGGGGCCTGAATGAAGCATCTATCTTCCTACGCTTCTGTTACTAATTCTATAGAAGATACAGTCAAGTGGTGTTGAGATATTTTAGACAGAATTGCTTTTCACTGAGCAAATGTAGTTTCATCTGTAGAAATATCTAACAGGAACATAGTTCAATAATTTTTTCAATGGGGGAAATCTGAGTTTACTATTTTAATAATATTTTGACTAACTTTATTCAAATATTGGCATTAGATAAATATGAAAAATCAAGGTAAAATTAGTATCATGTAGTTACTCTATTGTTTTATAATATCATACATATTTAACTTTCTCACAAAATTTTGAATTCTTCCAGGTTAAGGTTTGGGTTTGGTTTTTTTTTTTTCAAAATGTCAGCATTTCTTACGAAAGGGAAATGTTGACTCCTGCCCATCTTTCTAAACTGACTGGTAAAACGAGAGAGCAGAAGAAGAGGGATGGATGAGCATTTTTATTTCTGAATTAGCTGTAAATATTCCCAAACACAATCAAAATTATTCTTAAAATATAGATAATAGCCACAATAGCATCATCTGAATCTCAGCATTACTCCCTTAATACTTATAAGTAACTAAGAATAGAGGTGCGGCTGAAAAGTATTTTCCTTCCAGCAGAGGGACTGTTGGAGCTAAATGTGAATGTGTTAATTGAATTATCCCTGTGAAAACAAGAGCCTAACAGATTTAAAAATAGCCATAAATGTCATTGAATTAAAACATTTAGAGAGTAGAATAGGTGCTTGGAAAGTTTATGGCCTTAGCAAACAATGCAAATAAGGTAACAACAATGAGGACATTCAGAGACTGCCTTGTGTTATTATGGTAGGAAAAGCTAAACTCTGTGAACTTTACTGAAAATATTGCCATGATAACACCAAGTGATCAGCACTTTGTGTTGTGAGCAGATGGCCACATACAGTGTAAAATGAGCATAGGTATATAAGTGAAATTGCAATTGTTCACCTTAGTTTTAAGTGAGAACATTTTTTACACAAACTTGATCATTAAATAACAAGATGATTGGTTCAGGAACATCTGAACATTTACATAAGTATGTAAGTCAGTAGAACAATGCAGCCTGCTCTGTTTACTTCAGCAGGTGCTCCTATAGAGATAATGCCATGTCTTTGTTCCTTTCTATCCTCTTGGAATATCTTCCTTCTTGGTGGTATCTCAGGAGAAAGCAGTCTGAATGTTCAAAAATTATAGCAGTAGCAAAGGGCATTTCCTTCCTTCATACTACGAAGCACTTGCATTCTCTTTTATATCATCATGAACACAGCCTTTCCAGTGTTTACTAGAGTAAAATTAGATAAAAGTAATCTGCAAATATTTTCATTCAGATCATGGAAACCAGGATTTTGATTTTGTATAGCTAGTTTATCTTTGCATTTTTTTTCTATGAGAAGGCCTTTTCTCCCACTTAGAGCTACGTAAAATCATTGCATTCAAATTAAGACATAGAGGAATCTTCTTAAAACATTATGATGACATTTTTTCATACCCGAGTATGCTGAGATGAATACTCATGTGCCCTTGGTATCTCAAGACAGCAGGGAACCAAGACCTGTGGATTTATTCAGACCACTTAGGAACATGCTGCAAAGAAAGAAAGGGGAAAAAGGGACACTTTTATTCTCACAGGGAGAGAAAAGAGCATTTCTTTTATTGTGGCTCAATCAAGAATGCTGCATCCAGCTGAGCCTAATCAAACAGAGAGAAATACGTGGCAGTGTTTGTGTGCAGAATACACACACACTCCAAGACACAGTATGAAACATAATGCCTGCTGTCAGACTTTCTCCCCCCTGTAGGGTATTACTTTTTAAAACCCATTTTATGGCATACAGATTCTGTTAGTGATTTTTTAATTTTTTTTTTTTTTTTTTTTAACTGAATGCATCTAGTCATATTTTAGAGATCCATTAAAAAGGCAATGCTTGCTTTCTGTCTCAGGGATGAAGCACAAGGGTGACAGTCAGGAGACAGTTATTTCTTGTCCCTATCTCTGATGTCAATCGAGGTTGTTACCTTGGAGAATTCACCTTCTCCCTCTGGTCCTCAGTTTCTAACATCAAAACCTGAAAAAAAAATGAAAAAATATGCTGCCAATATTGGCAGGTATTTAAGTGAGATAGTGAAAAGAACATGAAAACACAACTTGGTTATACCACTGCTTCCTGCAGTTTCCAGTGACGTGAAATGCTCAGTAACAGGAGATGACTAAGCCCATTCTGAACAAGACAGAAATCTGTTTTTAATACTCCTCAGCTGTTTTTCTCTGATTCTATGAATTCACACACTCCATGCTTGAACCCATGTAAGTTTTCAGCATCAACAATATTCTGTGCCAAGTATATATATTGAATGAAGAATGTTTTTATATACTACCTTCTTCTCTTTTTGGATGTTCTTTAGTTCTAATAATATTCATCTCCTATGCATTTGCTTCATGACATACGTGACTTTTTATGCCTTTATATAATCCTCTCACTTGCCTCTTATCTGGGCTGGAAAGCTGCAATTTAGTCAATAGTTTCTTCCACTGTTTGATACTTTTAAACACTTTTGTCACATATCTCCAGAACTTTTCCAGTTCTACTATAATCATAGAATCATAAAATCATAGAAAGGTTCAGGTTGGAAGGGACCTTAAAGACAATCTAGTTCCCACCCCGCTGCCATGGGCAGGGACACCTCCCACCAGACCAGGTTGCTCAAAGCCCCATCCAGCCTGGCCTTGAACACCTCCAGGGATGGGGCATCCACAGCTTCTCTGGGCAACCTGTACCAGGGTCTCACCACCCCTATAGTGAAAAGTTTCTTCCTAATATCTAAGCTAAATCTACTCTCTTCCAGTTTGAAGCCATTACCTCTCATCCTATCACTACATGCCCTTGTTAAAAGTCCCTCTCCAGCTTTCTTGTAGGCCCCCTTCAGGTTGCCTTACTCAGCTCCAGCGCCTCTCTTGATGCAATGGGTCTTTCCTCTTCACTTTGCAGAGCAGCAAAGCAGTTCTGCAAGGGCACCTCAGGCTTCAGGGAAAGACTCTTCTCATGCTGGTCATTGCTTTCACAAACACCTATTCTTCTGTGTTACTGGATCCCCTCCCTTCTGTTTGCGCCAGTGGGGCAGTATGTGACTGTTTGGCCATGGGCTGCTGATCCACTGCAGACTGTGCTTGGAATCAGCTGCCTGTCTCCTTCTCAGCCTCCCTGATGCTACACAGCGTTCTCACTGCCTCCTACAGCTCAGCCACCTGCTGCAGGAGGTCCTCCACCTAGGCACACCTTTTACAGGCTAGCGTGCTGCCTATCCCTGCCCCAGGAGGAAGATCTAGGCACCTCCCGCAGCCTGAGGTCTGCACTGCAGCCTCTTCCTTCAGCATCTCTGTCTGGGTGGAGACATCAGCCACCGCTGGGGTAGATGGTGCAGACTCCGGAGCCAGAGCTGCAGCCGTTGCTCTTAGATGAGTGCCCACGCTTCTGCCTTGAGGGTCAGGTAGGACAAATGCCCTTGACCTGTGCGGGTGGTCACAGGATGGTGCCTGGTTCTCAACCAGTGGAATGGTCCTCCTTTGAAGAGATGACCTTCTCACGTGTCCTTCCTGCTGTGCCAGGCCCTGGCTCACACCCCACGCTCTGTTTGTAGTGCTTCTGGTTGCTCTCCCTCCCCAGACTGCTTTTTATAGGTGTGGGGGTGGTCACAGTTGCTCTGGCAATGCCCAGGCCTCCTCAGCATCTCTCGGTAGAGCTCTCAGCTCCTGCCTGGGCTATCCATTGCTCTGGCATTTCCCTGCCTCAGGAAAACCCCCTGTGTGCTGTAATGTTTTCACCAGTAGGAATTTTGCACAATTTTCAGATGTACATATATCATGGATTTCTACAAAAAGGGCATAATGAAGCTTTCTATTTTGCTTTTCATTTCTTTCATAATAATTCCTGGAATTACATTTGTTTTCTTGACTGCTGCTGCACTGACCTCACATTTTCATAGAACTATCTGTTATGACACAGAGATCTCATTTCTCAGTAATGATTGTCAGCTGTCAATGCATCACTGCATACACAAAGATTTGTCATTGTTTTTCAGTAATCATGTTCAAGTTCCAGTTGTGTCTGATCCATAATCTCCGAGAAGATCCCAAGATTCTTCTATGCCCAGGGACTTTGCTAATTCTGATGCGGATTTTATTGTATTCATTATCCTCCAGTGATATGCCCCCCTTCTCTTGGAGCTCTTCCACTCTGAATAAACAATTCATTGAGGGAAAGGTTTAAGTATTCCGTGTTACCCTGGGAATGGCTAATTATTTCTACAAAGTGAAGTAGTCCCAAAGGAAACAAGACAGACTGAAAGGAGGTTACCTTTCATAGGATTCTTTTATATTTTAGACAATGAAATCTATGGAAAGGACTACCTGAGATGACCTAAATTTGTCTCCACTGGCTATTAAAGACACTTTGCCTCCTGTCTGAATGCACTCTTGACTCAGCTTAGTGAACAGAGCATTCATCTGAGCATTTACAGAGGTAACAGGGATTCCAACAAGAATATCCATTATTCAAGGTAAATTCTGTGGCTACTTTTAAGGGAAGTCTTGTTCTTTCTCTGGTTTGGACAATACACTTTTTGCTGAATCCAAGAAACTTTTCCTGATGACAATTACGGGATATTAAATTAAGATGTACTATCACAAAAAAATGAGTACGGAATAGTAAGAAAATAAATGAGCAAATGAAAAATTACTCCTCTGGAGTTAAAAGAGTAACAAATTAGATACCATAACTATGAAAAGTTAAAGGGTTAAAATGAAACAATCTCAACATTCTCACTGAAATTTTAAGATTACTTACAGCCACTGATGAGGCAAACTCAACCTTAAATCCGAATTTCTGGTTTTCATTTCTGTGTTTTAGCTTGGATTCGTGGTGAAGTCTTTGTCGTAAATGCAGCCCTGGCCGAGGGCATTGGGCACCAACCTGTGCCCTGAGGCTGGCATGTTGGCCCACAAGTGGCTGCAACTCAGAGGAGCCCGTAACCAGGCACTTGGTTGCAGGGCAGCAGGAGCTGGAGCTGGAGGTCTGGCAGGACCAAGGTGAGAGCCTCAACTGAAAGCATCTCCCTGGGCCGGGGCTCACCCCTGGGAAGGGGCCACCCTTGGCTGCACTGGCTCTGAACTGGCACAGAGCCCTGACAACCAAAGCTCCAGGAGCCCCCTGGGGATGCTTATGGCCCTTACAAAATCTTCTACTCAAAAAACATGCTAAGTAGGAAGCAGAGGTCACTATCATTGTGTTTGATATGGACTGTAATGTTTGCAAAATATTCTGAGATTATCCACAAGGTGAAGCTCATTAAATATCATGGACAAGGACTTACTAATTTATAAGTAATCATACCAGTTTCAGCCAAAGTCTCTGGGCATCCCCCAGTATTCAACTCCACTCAGCTCTTTGATATCCAGGATCGTCACCCACTTCCAGTACCTTTCCTCCAGTCAGGATGTTCACCACCTTCGTTTCAGACCCTCTTTTTATTTCCAAGACCAGTTCTCAGGAGTCCTTCTTTTGAAGGGCTTTCTTTCCAGAAGCCTAAACCCTGTGCTTTCCCACCTAAATAGTGTATATGCACATGCTTAGCTTCCTCATTGGTGGTTCTCTCTCATGTCTCTATTAATTGTAGGCTTCAGGATGTGTCACTTTTGTTCAGTCCAAGTGTTATCAGAATTTACAACCAGTCCATACTGGTTGCAGCTAGCAAGTGGCAAGTTTCTGCCTGAAAATGCAAAAGCTCAATTTCAGAGATCCACCCATACACACAGACATACACCTAATTACCTGCTGCCTGTTAGCATTTGCAGTTTAAGCTATTTTTATCACCTACAACAGGTTTAGACAGCTACATCTATACTAATAATGGCAGAGTGTCTTTAAAGGCAGAAGAGAGGAAAAGTCATTTTTAGGGTATCTCATCTACTTTAAAAGTGCCATTTGAAGATGTCATGGACTGAGTCACTGAAATGTCAGTTGTCTTAATCTGTAAAGTAAAGGAAACACTGGGGGCTCACCTCCAGCTCACTTGAGCAGGTGGCTCCACAGCTGACTACAATTTAAGGATGCAAATACCATTCTGCCTAGTTTTTGAAGCCAAAGGGTTTGAGCAGGACTGAACACAGAGCAGCATTGCAGGTGCCAAGAGAACGCTGAGGTAAAGAAGGGAGCTTCCTAGGTGGCTTAGGCTTCTTTACAGTCAGGCAATGCTTAAGAGAGATTGTTTTGGATCTCAGTTTTACATTGGCAGTTGTAAGATCCTTACCTAATCCCTTTTGGTCCTTAAATCACTTTTCAGACCTGGACTACCTGTTGTTTTGTGGTTTGATTATGTTTTTTCCTCTGCTGTTCTGTTTCTAGTTCTTTAATGGGGAAAAAATGACAACAAAATTAAAACAAGGAAAAAAAACCCACCTTTTTGACTTTTGACGTAAGACTGTTGTATTCATGCATAACTATTTTAAGTCAGAGATTTATTTTTTACTTGTAAACTTTCACACTAGTACAGATCGTGGATAATTTGTGTTATATTTTAAGTATGTAATGGTGCATAGTGAACTGGAGAGTTAAAAAAATTCTTTTAGCGCAATATGCTTATATGATTAATTATGTCTATGCCTTTGACAGGTATTTTTATGTACAGAGAGATAAGGAGACACACACTCTAGTACAGGTATTTTGTTATTGCTGTTGACATTCATATCAGACATTAAAGCAGCTTATAATCACATTGAACTTTTCTGTTGGCTTTAGGGTATGGCTTATCTACATTTTTTTTTCCCTTTCCTGCTCTGGCTACTACTCAAATGTCTATTTGTTTAAAATTCAAGGTGCATTTACTAATTATTGCCAGAGGCATGGTAATCTTAATGGGTCATATATGTCATACTGTTTTATATGCACCCACAAATCTCATTACAGTACATAAAAATGAGATTAATGAGATTTTTTTTTTATGTCAGATTTGATAGCAGGTAAAATTGTTTATACCTATGACTTAAAAATTAGAACGTGTGTCACATGGAAACCTTATGTGAGCCTGTCAGTATAAGAGACTGAGGTCTTGAATAGCAGTCCCGAGGGAACAGCTTAGTATTCTGTTTTCTTATGCTTAGCATGTGTAATAAATCAACTTCAGTATATTTAAAGAGGGATTTTTTTATCTGAGATTTTATTTCCTGAATGTCTTTTGGACAGCATGGCTTTAAAAGATAGGAAACAAAAGCAAAAAGAGACTCAAAATGATACTTATTCTAATTGCTGTAAAATTAATTATTGGGAAGGAGGAATGAAAAAGCACAGTGTCATGCAATTTTGGTACTACAAAAATGTATTAATCTGCATGTGTTACTAGCATAAGACACAGTCGCTCTTCCTGTACAAATATTAAAGGTCATTTACTGGCAGCAATGGAGGAGTCTAGCTCTGATGTTAGCACTGCTGAGGTAAAATGTGCACTCCAAGTCAGCTGAAGGAGGTCGTGGGGAATGACAATACTCTCTCCCCTAAGACTATTTCACATGCTTAATGCATATACATGTGTGAGTTTGAAGGTGGAATATTTGTGAATTTGGGAGCAAATGCTCCTGATGCAGTGACGTGTGTCGAGGCTGTGGCTTCAGCCTTCTTCCTTGCTCTTTTTTTGTGTGAATCGTGCCCATTCCAAGGAAGGGGAGCTATGGCATTTGCTGTAGGTAGTAGGGGGTTCCTGACAAGTGAACACAATAGAAATGCAGTTTCTCAAAAGTTTATAATTTGGCTATATAAAGGTAGTGCCTGGTAAAACACACAGTACTTTGCAAAGGTGACCTCTCTGTCAAATTGTCCTGGCACCACCTCAAAGGTAGGGCTGTTCAAAGAAAAGATTTTAACACGTGTAACACCACATTCCTCTGGGTTTTATTGTTAAAGTACTTACCATGTTGGCTAAAATGTTTCAAAAATGTAGTCTGACTCTAGGTCTGTAGACCATTAGTGTGCGCATTAGAAAACTCTACACACCAGAGACAACTTTATGTTGCCATTTTGCAGAATCTTAGAAAGGATAAGCCATGTTAGGTCATCCAGAAAATATTTCTTCCAAAACAGGAATTCTTTTTCCACTAAGCTTTCCAACTCTAACTGTACTCTATGTCTACTCCTGTTTTAAATGTTTCAAGAGGCAGTTTCTACTTATGTTCTAGTCTATGTCGCATTCTCACCTCAGCTTGTTATGGCAGTGTGCAGTGAAGAGAAATCTCACAAAGATTTAAAAGAATTAGTTATTTCAAGGGAAAGAATAAACAAATGTTTCCCTAATTCACTATTGGGTATATTGGCTTAGTGAAAAAAGCACATTTCAAATTTAGCTTTTAGAGAAAATTTTTTTAAAGGCAGATTTTTATGTTTATTTCTGAGAAGCATGTTTAATTAAAAGCCTGCATGATTCTGTAGGTAATGGATTTTTGTCTGTTTATGCTATTATTTCTTTACAAAAAGCACTTAAAAACCCCATAATTACTTCTGATACTAGATAAATAATTCCATTCTCAAAGATTAAAAATCTAGATAATCTACTCTATTATCCAATGGAAAAAGCATTAAAATAAAAAATGAAGAGAAATGGATAGCAAAGGGCAAAAATTGTGGAAAGGAAAAGATGGAAATGCCTCTAGGGAAGCTTTTGAAATTTTTTTACTTGCTCTTTTAAGAATTGAAAACTGTTCTTAAATCCATTTACTTGTAGCTACTAATAACTATTTCACTGCCCGATACTTTGGTACAGAAATAGGTGCAGAGTCTGTTCATTATGGTGAAGTAGACTTCTGCTGCCCTGGGATGTTCAGCATTCCCAAACTAGAAATCTACACAGTTTCTTTCTTTTCCCTTTAACTCTGCAGTATAGTTTTGTTGAGTAGAGGTTTCTACTCACTATATATTTAAAAAAAAAAAAAAATTAAAAAATCATTTTACAATTCTAAACACTTTTATTACCCTTTTACAGCTATTAAACAAAATGATGTCCCCAGCTATTCCAGTGTGGCTGGCTTCAGCTCAGCACAAGTAGTCAAAATTCTGCTTGTGCAAATGAGAGTAGATTTTGGGCCAATAGCTTCAAAGAAATTGGACTGATAAAAGTAACAGTGTCTTTATAACTAACTGAAATGGCTTTTGCCTGCTGCTAATGTACTTTATCTATCACTATGGGTATAACGTACCTTTGCTTCAATGGCTGTGTCCTCTGATTTTTGAAGTTGATCTGAGTCTATACTTCCAGTCCTTCATGAAAAGTCCACAGTGTTGCCTTTTTAAAGATGGAAATTCACTCATTTTCATATCCATTACTGGACGTGACAGTGAATTGCTTTAATTGTTTTATTCTTCATATTAATGTTATGAATTTAAATTAATATTGTTAATATGAAATCAGTTCCAATTATCCCAGTTAGAATAATTTGCCCTGATTTAACTGTATCACCATAGCAAAAAGCTACTCTTTTCCTAAAAAACTTCAGTTTGAAATACTCTTCCTTCCTGGCCAAAGTAATATTTTGTCCAAAAGTTTGTTAAAACTTTGGAGCTATTCTGTGGAAAAATATGCTGACGGACTACACTAGTCTATTAGGAGCAGCCTAGCAGATATTCTTGGAAATGTCGGGCTGACAATTTGACTCTATAGTGTTGCGGCTGGGTTAAGAAGCCAGCTATAAAACTTGCATTTTCTTAATTTCCTCTATGATTTCAAGATTAATTATTGCGAGTATTCCCATTTCATCTGGCTTGACACACAGGAATAACATTTTACATTTATCCTCACTTTCATTGCATATAGAAGTAGTTCTAAAATTAGTTCAAGTTTCCTTTACCTCACAAAGGAATAATTGCTATTGGGAATAACAGATTTTATTCAAGTTATACCCCAAAGCCTTATGTGAGCTGTGGTCCTTTATGCTAAGTATTGGCCAGAAACCTTAAAGACATTACTTTTGGTCATATGTAAGATTTCATGATATGGTTTATGATATACATTGTCTGAATTTTAGTTTTGTAAATACTTTTAGAATACTAATCTTTATCTGGAAAATCCTGTTGACTGGGGATCTAGTTGGCTGAAGTGTTTTATGTTTAAGAAATATGTTAAAGGAATATACTGCTTATATAACAAAATAACAGTAAAAGACTTCCTTTTTCCTCACTTTTCTATTAGATGAAAAGCAGAAAAGCCTGCTACAAGAATCATTAGTCAGTCTAGTTTTAATTTATACCTCATGCAGAATACAGTGGCAAACCTCACTATATCATTTATAAGTCTGCCACTGTGGCTGCTGGCTAAACAGAGCATAAAATTAAAATGTTTACTTCTTGTTTTAAAATTGCTCTATAGAAAGATTTTTTTGTTTCTGTTTATTGGGCAGAGATAGTTATTTTCAAAACAAGAAAGAGTCATGATCTTTATTCAAAGTATTACATTCAGCAAGTTTCTTACGAAAGACCTACCTTGCTAGAGGCCTTAGAACCCCTTGACGACTACCTCTCCTACAGACCTTAACCAGGTGAACAAAATTACTTTAGTATGGCTCTGTTTCTTTCCTTCTGAGAGGTTTTCATTGAATATTGCTGAATGACTAACTCAAACGTTTTAGGTCTGTTCACAGTGAAAAGAACCACACTGCTGCTCTGATCAGAACTTTGGGTGGATCACTAAGAGACATGCCAGAAATACTGTACCTTGTGGACAATTAACTTATTCAACTTATTCGCATCGTCTGAATTAATAAAGAATCAAGTAAGCAAAACAGTGCCTTAATAGGACCTGGAATGGAACTATTTAGAACAGGTATATTTTGCAATAGAGGTCACAGAAAATATTCTTTAACCTGTCAGAGATACGGAGAAGCAAGCCAGCAAGGCTTATGGTGCAACACAGTCTTATGCAAGCGTAAAACTCACATGCAAGGCCAGAATGGAGAGGGTTTCTAAACTCGACCAAGCTGTTTCTGGATGTACACTGATACACAGCTGACTCTTTGTGTCCCTACATTATGTTCACTGGTGGTTCTAGTCCCACATTTAATTTGGAAGTGGCCAATACTGGTATCTCAGCATATGCCAGGCAAAACAGATTAGTGATAGGAGGAACTGTACACATTTGGTGCACTTAACTGTATCATACAGCATCAGACTGCAAAGCATCCACATCAGTGCATAAAGGCCTCTTCATAAATCGTTAAGCACTAACGTTTTTGGCAGTTGTAGCTATTGTCATTGTTCTGGACTGAATTCTTAAGAGAATGTATTATATCTACACAAAACCTGTTACTTTCATATATGGCATTTCCCTCTATTTCCCCATTATTGTCAAGTGTATGTTAGAATTATGTGTGTATAGTCTTTAACTGCATGTAATATTTCCTTCCACAAAGATAGTCCTTAGATTTCTCTTCCCTCTTTTTCTGTCTGTCTCCCCCAGACAATTTCTTGAAGCTTTGGTTGGCCCTTCTTTCTCCGGAAATCTTCCTTTTCCTCGTAGGAAAGGAATTTTAGACAATACATACAGTATATGGTATGTACGGTATAAAGTATAATACAGTAAGAGAGAGTAAGAAGACATAAACATAAAGATAGTGAATAAAAATCACGTTTTATGTTCATAGATTCTCTAAACCACTGAATGTGGAATAATCCTAAAGACGTTTCCTTAAAGAGGACTGTCTTATTCTGATTGACTATCCTGTTCATTAAAATATAAAGACCCCCCCATTATGAAGTTAAAGTTATATTTCTTTGGTAACTATATTAATGTGTATTATTACTGTTTATGACTTTGTTTAGTTTTTAAAAATATTTTTTCTTCTATGGCAGTAAGTGACACAGATTGTGTCATATAATGTGATGAAAAGCACTGCTTAAATCATTTCTACATGTATTTGCCTTTCATTTTATCCTTTTATTTTGCTTAAGAGAGTTCAAAAATCATCCCCCTGTGTAACCCTCTCTCCTCTGGCTGTTTTGTTAATCATGTTCTGCATGCTTTTTTTAAACTAAACCTCAAAAATCTCCTCAGTTCCTTGTCATATAAAAAATACATTTATGTCTCCAGACCTAAGCACTTTAAGTCCATGTTGTACCTTTGAAGGAGATGAATCGAGTAATAGGTCCCTCTGCACTTGAGATCTCTGAATTTTACACCGTTTGATTAACATGAGCCTCAAAACAGATGGCCATTAAACATTACCATGGATAAAGGCATGGAGGGTCATCATCTGCTAATTTAATACATTTGCTGAATTAATAGCTTCTGTGCAGCTCCAGTTTGTGGTGTAAGTGAAATCACCTCATTCATTCAGAAGGCCTGTTCAAGATCCTCATATTTGGCTGAAGTATAACAGTAATTTTATTCTCACTATAATTTGTACCGTGGAATTGCCTAAGAGCTAAGAACAAAACCTTTTGCTGCCTAAAGCTATTCAAACACAAAGTTATGGATTATCTGTATCCTGAAGATCCTGTGTTCTAAATAGATGATAAAGTAAAAAGAATATGCCATAAATCCAGAGAAGACAATAAACGTGGATTCAAAATGTCCTATCTGCACAGATATTGTATTGACTTAACTATATGGGTATATAAGCTGCTATAGAAAACTCTTTGCAGCCTCCTACTACAGATCACATTTAAAAATGATTTTGTCATGACAACTACATTTAATGGAGGTTTCATAAAATGTGGAGCAAGCCATCAGATGAAGAAGTTATAGTGATGAATTCACATGGCAATTTAGCTGTACTTATTTTGTGTCACAACACTATTTTCTCCCTTCCTTCTTTCCTTCATTCCTCCTTTTCTCAAAATGTTTTAGAAGGGGAAAGTTTTCTTGCAGCTTGAAAAGAGGCAAAAATGATTGTGGCAGCTAGTTTCTTTATCCTCTAGATCTCCAATATAACTGTGTGCATGCTGACTCTTTTGGTTATGCCAAAATGTTTCAAGATGATTTAACCATAATGATATTAGGGTTTCCTAGCACGGATAATCCTAATGGGGAAAAATTAGGGAAAAACTCTTTATTTTGGCATATCTGCAAGAATAATAACCTCTGTTAGCAAAGCATGATTGAACAGCTGTCAATGTGCTGAGGACAGCAATCTTTTTTTTTCAACGCAACAGCAGCCAATACACCTTGTCAGAGTGTAGCTTAAAACAGTAGACAATTTCAGAATAAAAACCCAAACAACTGAAAGTAGAATTAACTAACTTCATTCTGAAGGAATTATCTTTTAGTAGCACTAAATTCATTAAATTCAGATCATGGAATCTTATCTTGATATTTTCTTCAAAACAGGATGATTGAATTGAGTTCTACTAAGACTACCATGATCTTCCAAGTAATAGACTAGCAGATAAGGAGCGTGGCTATGGTAGATCCACTCAGTCAAATACCCTGTCCCTGGTAGTGACGAATATTGAACATCTAGCAGGAGAGCATAACAGATAAGCATGCAGCGACAGCTTCCTAGCTTCTAGCAATCCATAATTCATAGACAAAGAGATACATTTATCTCTGTGTTTAGCCTTTGGTGGAATTCTGTGCTACTAATATGCATAATTCCTTTCTGGATCCATTTGTGCTTTTGGCATTCACCAATATCCCAAGGCAAAGAGTTCCACAGCTTAAGTACGTGCCTACTTTTGTATGATTCTGCACCAAAAAGTTTCATTTAATGACCTCTTAATCACTATGAGAAATTAGGAATAATCACTGTATATTCACCCTCTCCTTGTTAACTGTGATTTTTGCACTGTTGCCATTTGATTCATCATTCATCCCTTTTTCAAAGTAAAAAATGTTAATCAATTTCTCCAACGCATAAATTAATCCACAGCAATGATAAAGTTTTTATCATCTTTTTCTGTGCCTTTCTCTGTTTCTACCAAAGATTTCAGACAAAGGAAGCAGAACCGCACATAGCATTTAAGATGCAGATTGTCTAGAGATTTATAAAGTATCATGCTTTCTGCTTTATGCTCTATTTTATTATTAATAATTCCTGATCTTAAGATTTCTGCCAAATGTTTATCAGCTTGTCATTAAACAATCAAAAATTTGTCAAAGAAAACCCTTCTGAACTGGAATAGTTTTATTTAGAGTGATCACAAAGTGGCATATTTGGGATTGCTTTGTGTCTGTCTGTTTTCTTTTTCCCCCATGTGCACTATTTACATTTTAACTGTGACTTTTTTTCCCACTCTCGCGATAGTGTGAGGTCAATTATACTTGAATCCTTCTACTAAGTCTTTATGGTCAGCTTTTGTTTCTAGACACCTGGATATTTTTTTGTTACTGTTATACAGAGCTTCACTAATTTTACTCTTCCTACATTATTTATAAATGTATTGGATATCACAAATCTCATAGAAGGGTATGGTGGGATTTATTCCCTATATTTGTCAACTGACAAATGCTATTCCAGATTTTTTATGTTATCTCTTCAAATATATTGATGGCAATTACACAAGAAGTCTTATTTCCCATAATTTTATGCTATGAATAACATTAAATTAAATTGAAGGGGATAATTCATTGAGACACAGAAATCCACAGACCTACATAAGACAAGTGTGAGATCTTCCATTATAGTCAGTAAAGAGCAAATCCTACGGTCTGAAGGGCTTTTCAAGTTACACTAAACTAGACACTTATGTATGGTTCCACAATAATGGGATCATTTTTGTTTACGACATCATTGTGTCCTTCAAAGAAATTTAGGAAATTTGGGGGGAAAAAAATATCCTTCTATAAAACCCATCTTGACTCTTCCTTTTTATAAAATATTTGTCTTTGTAACATATTTATCCATGTTTCAGCTTCTTTTAATCTTTATTATATTTTTAACTAATTTCCATAATACAGAAGGCTAGCTTAGTGATCTGTAGTTTTCCAGTTTCCATTGATTCCTGTAAAAAAAGTAAATATTATATTTGCCACATTTCATTCTACTCATAATGAGTTTGATTAAGTGATATGTTACAGGATTAGTAATTTGACAATTTCATTTTTTAGTTCTTCCTGGGCAGTGGATAAATACTTGACAATTTCTTACTAGTATCTTTCCATTTTGCTCTAAAATGTCTTCTAGTAATATGTTAGTCAGTAACAATTTCTTCACTTTACCTCATTTAAAGAATATTTCCAGGGAGCTCCTTTGTAGTGAACTCCAATGCAAATAATGCTTTTCTTTCTCCTATTCTCATCTTTCTTGAACATTCTTATTACAATTTTCTCATCTATTGACCTTACAGACTTTCTGGCAGTCTTCCTGTTTCTGCTGTATTTGAAAAAAAGGACTTATTGGTACTTTTCAGGTATTTAGCAAGATATTTTTCAAAACATACCCTGGTCTGCCTTTTTATACGTTTATATTTAACCTGCCAGAATTTATGCTATTTTTTATTTTGTTAATTTTATATTGTTTCAATTTTTTTAAAAGGAAGTAATTTTAATTATAACAATGTCCTTTAACTTGTCTTTTAGTCAAGAAGCCTTTTGGGGAGTTAGGCTAGTTGTCATTTTGAAGTACGTTTTAGTTTGTCATATTTATGTATGCTGGGTAAAGTAGTCATTTTGAACAATGTCCAGAGTGATATCAGTTTTTTTAATCTTTTCACACCCCTTTAAAATTATAATTCAATTATCTTTCTCATTCATTGTAGATATTATTTTTGAAGTTAAGAATTGTAGTGTTGGATTTTCTGGATTTCTTTTTTTGCTCCTAAGTTTAAGTACATTCAGGTTAGCAGACCTTTTCTCCTCTCAATAGTTGCTCCATAAAGAAATCTCTTACAATTTATGAGTATTTAATCTCTGCATTACGTATTACCATGAGATTACCCCATCTCTACGGAAACACTGCAATTTCCTATTACTACCCTGCTTGCTGCTATTCCTGCTGTCACTGTGATTTTCTTAGTATGTCATAGTCATATGACATGCCATTTAGGTACCTGACAGCAAAGCTGTCCGCTTCCTATTTATGCATGCAGTCCATATCAGGTTTGTATTACTTGCTGATTCATTAAGGAATTGTCTTGGTTGACTCTGTGCTTTAGTGACACGTGACAATGCTGAAATGTCTCAGTCTTCTACTGAAAGTGCACCCTGTGTCCTCGAGAAAGAATTCTGGATGGTCGATACACATTCATATTATTCTCTTGATTACCCTCTTCCTGCAGTGTTTCTGATAATATTCTTGTTTAAAATCACCTAGTATATTTCACCCACATTTAGATTTTTAATTCTGGCATTGTATAGATGAAAGAATTCATATAACTACTGACACATCACTTGGGGATCCAGGGCTTTTGTTTCCCATGCTAGAGGATGAGGCATCACAGCTGGACGAGGAGGTATATTAACTTTATTTTCTGTTATATGAGGAAGATTGAAATTACTAAAGACTTAGAAACTAAAAGAAATATCTATGATCCACTCTTATTTTTTCATTCAATCTGTCACGTAGAGGAAGAATACACTGCTAGAACTAAGATAGTGTAATCCAAACGGAAAGTTGGGTTGAAATGACAAAATGACAGTGTAAAAGTCTATATGGAAAAAACCCACTGACTTATGGTGGTAGCTGACGACAAGACATTAATGATTTTCATCTCTTTCCAATCTTTCATTTCCATACCTGAGCGGTTAAACATTAAAGAAAAGAAACCACAAACAAACATGCAAACAAACAAAAACAAAAGGGAGAGAGAGAGAAAGAGAGAAAAATTAGTATTTAATTGCTTTTATCCATTCTGTCCTCTCACAGGAAGTTTCTCACATCCAAACAGCAGGCAATATTTTTTCATTCATCAGCTTTGCTTTAGAAACACAAACAGCATTTTCCTGGACTCAGGTACAAGGTATTTCAAAGCAGTTGGCCCTATACTTCCAACATACAGCTCTTAAACTCCACATTGTAAGAAAAACTTCATGCCAATTTCCGAATTTTATAATAATTTTCAGGAAAATATCATAAATGTAGATCTAAGATTAAAGTATTTTCTTTTGAAAGACAAGAATTTCTACATTTGCATTCTCATATATATGATTATTAAATACGTAGTAAATAGCATCTGTGGCCATAAAAAAAAGCAATTGAGAGGAAGAGAGAAGGAAGAATGAATGCTGATACTTGTGCCTATTTCGACACTTTCATGTCAAAAGGAAAAAAGTTTAATAATTTTGTTTTAAGTCATAAACTTCAAGACATGTTCTAGTCCTTTTATGTATAATATACCAATGAGGAAAGAAAAAAAAAAGTGCCTGGGGGGTTCAGATACTGTGTTGGCAACCGTTCTCAGTGGAATGGATTATACATAAGGAAGTATGTTTTTAATAGATGGGTGTACCATAGATAGAATTGAAGCTGGAAGTATGTGTTTAGTCTAGTTAATAAAATGAGATAATGAAATCACAATTTTATTTAAAGTGGAGCCACAGGTTATTTTCCTGGCTGCCATTTGAGGACACCATAATAAAATCAGATGTGGTTTAAGTTATACAATTCCTTGAGGGAAATGACTTTCAGGCAACTGTTGATCAATAATCACAAAGTACAGCATTGTATTGAGTGGAAATTCTGTGTCAGAACTATAAATGGATCATTAAGTGGAAAATAACTTATGCTACTTTGGTGCATCCATAATAGGGATGTGGTGCTTTCTCTGTGAAAAAATGGAATTGATTAGAGAGGGAATTTTTGTACAATCATAAACAGCAATGTAAGGCAGAACAAACAGCAGGAATTTGATGGAGCTATGAAAACTTACTCTGACTTGGGATCTACCTGAGATTTCTTTTACTTCTCATTTCTATCAAAAACAGGAAAAACAAATAAAACCATATTTTTCCTCCAATACCAGAGGGACACATAGGCCTGCATTTTCAGATCCACAAGTGGCCATATATTAAGTGAAGCTGGTCTATGTGAGGGCTAAGAACTGGCTCAGGGTACGGTGAAGGGCAAACAGAAAAAGAACACCATACATAATCAAGGACTGTAGGCAGACGAAAAACTAAATTGTGGATACACATTGCTAGCATAACCTGACTTGAGAAACTGGGCAATATGAAGAAGGGATGAAAACAAGGAGAAGAAAACACTCCAGCAAATGTAACTACATTTATTATCATGATTCACTGTCAGACAAACTCTTCAACAAGGTCAGATCAAGAGCTTAAGAAATTTACAAATATACATGGTACCTCAAAAATGCAAGAATCTTGCTAATGTCCATCCTAACACATTCACACAATGAATTTAAAAGCCAATAAGTTTAGGTATATCAACTTTCTAATAATCGTAAAATAGTTTTACAGTCCTCATATTCAAATGCAATCAGTGAGTCCAGAATTTTCCTAAAAAAGATGTTTTCCAGGCTGCAGACATTTGTTGCAAGTCTTTCAGAGCCCTGCATCTGGAAAGGAGGCAAAGGCACAAACAGCAGTGAATGAGTGATGTTATTGTAGGTTATTCTGTAGTGTGGGGTATTGTATATTAAAAGTGGTATTTGTATTTCCTTGTTAAGAACAAAAGTGAAGATTTCCTTTGGTTCTCCATGGTAAACACTGACTTAGGAGTGTTGTTTGGGCTCTTCCACAAGGCAACAGACAGGAATCCAGAGTGCTTGTTATGAGCTTGGATATGATTCTTGCATAAACAGAAGATAAACGTTAAACACCTTTTTGGCTAATTCTCAATTTATACTATGAGAAAACAACATAAAAGAACAATTCTGCATCACATCTAAGCCCTGAATAAGCAGCCAATTTGGGGGGAGCTGATGCTCTGTTATTTAATTAAATGCAATTTCTTAATTAAATGCAACTTTGCTTTAATAATGTGGGAAATTCAATCCTCTTTGCAATAACAATTCTGACTGCTATACTAAAAAGAAAATAGGAAAAATAAAGCATTTAGTACAAGCTACTGGTAATGAACTACCCCTAGAACCAATTTAAATCCTTTAAAAGTATGTGTTCCAAAGGAAACAGCCAAAAGATTCTCATTTGGGGTTTTTATAGACATGATAATACTTCTTCACCCATGTCCTGCTCTGAGAAACTGGGAGATCACACTCTTGGCAGCCAGTCTGACACAGTCTGGTGAGGTTTCCACTGACTGGAAAATGGGAAACATAAAAACATAACCACCATTTTCAAAAAGGGAAAAAAGGAAGACCTGGGGAACTACAGACCGGTTAGTATCACCTCTGTGCCTGTCAAGATCATAGAGCAGATCCTCCTGGTATCTCTGCTAAGGCACATGGAAAATAAGGAGGTGATTGGTGACAGCCAACAAGGCTTCACTAAAGGCAAGTCATGCCTGACAAATTTGGTGGTCTTCTATGATGTTGCCACGGCATTTGTAGATAAGGCAAGAGGAACCGACATCATCTACCTGGACTTATGCAAAGCTTTTGACACTATCCTGCATGACATCCTTGTCTCTAAATTGGAAAGGCATGGATTTGATGGATGGTCATAATGAGGGAACTGGCTAGATGGCCACACTCAAAGGGTTGTTCAATGTCCAAGTGGAAACCAGTGGTGAGTGGTGCTCCTCAGGTGTCAGTACTGGGACCGGTACTGTTTAACATCTTTGTCGGTGACATGGACAGTGGGATTGAGTGCACACTCAGCAAGTTTTATGATGACACCAAGCTGTGTGGCACGGTCAACATGCCAGAGCTGACTTTGACAGGCTTGAGATGTGGGCCCATGCGAACCTCATGAAGTTCAGCCAGGCCAAGTGCAAGGTCCTGCACCTGGGTCATGGCAATCCCAAGCACAAATATAGGTTGGGAGGAGAATGGCTTGAGAGCAGCCCTGAGGAGAAGGACTTGGCGGTGCTGGTGGACAAGAAGCTCAACATGAGCCAGCAATATGCACTTGCAGTTCAGAAAGCCAACAGCATCCTGGGCTACATCAAAAGAAGTATGGCCAGCTGGTCAAGGAAGGTGATTCTACCCCTCTACTCCACTCTGGTGAGACCCCACCTGGAGTACTGTATGCAGCTCTGGAGTCCTCAGCACAGGAAGGACATGGACCTGTTGGAACGGTCCAGAGAAGGGCCACAAAGATGAGCAGACTGGTAGAGCACCTCTCCTATGAAGAAAGGCTGAGAGAGTTGTTCAGCCTGGAGAAGAGAAGGCTCTGGGGAGACCTTATAGCAGCCTTCCAGTACCCAAAGCAGGCCTACAGGAGAGATGGGGAGGGACTCTTTATCAGGGAGTGTAATGATAGGACAAGGGGCAATGGTTTTAAACTGAAAGTGGGGAGATTTAGATTAGATATTAGGAAGAAATTCTTTACTCTGAGGGTGGTGAGACACCAGAACAGGTTGCCCAGAGAAGCTGTGGATGCCCCATCCCTGGAGGTGTTCAAGGCCAGACTGGATGGGGCTTTGAGCAGCCTGGTCTAGTGGGAGGTGTCCCTGCCCATGCCAGGGCAGTGGGAACTAGATGATCTTTAAGGTGCCTTCTTACCTGAGCCATTCTATGATTCTATGATAAAATAGTATATCAGGTATAGAAACTCCATATTTTCTTGGCCAACTGTTGGGAGACAGCAAACCTGCCTCTGTTGCCCCTGTAGTATCTGCTGTCAGTGTAACTCTCGGGAAATATGACTTTCTCCCAGGAATTCAATTTTAACAAAGCCAAAAATGTCCCAAGTCTGTGAAATAAATGCAAAATTCTACTCATTGCAATTAACAAATCCTACATGTCCCTCCATCTGAACAACCTAATTAAATCTCGAGAGGAAATTAAAACTTACCTACAGGCTCATGAAGTTCTCAGTTCAGATCACTGCTACGTGAAAGTGAATGCAGCTCTAACAGTTTAGACATGGTGGTTTTCTAGATGTCTCCTGATTGTCTTAAGAAATCTCTAGGTAAAAAACAAGGTTGAATTCTGGGTTGTTTTATTTTCTGTCTGTGTACTTTGTAATAGTAAACAAGTAAATTAAGCAAGATAGCAAGCAGATAATAATAATTATAGATAGATAATAGATATCAGATAATAACAACACACAAATCTCATCTGAAATAGGAGTAAACTAAGATCAGACCACTCCTCTGCTGGCTTAAATGCTCCATTCTATATCTCCAAAACCATCTGGCCCCAAAAACATCTGTGTTCATACTCACAATCTGCATAGAAAATCAGAAGTTTTACCTAAAATCATCCTGGCAGTCTCTAAAGAGAATAGACTATGAGGACAGGAGCCAAGATCAAATTGTTGCTCTTCAGTTGTTCAGAACACAGGATTTATATCTTTTATTATAAACTATTCTATAAACAATGCAGACACCATGCCTCCTTTCCCCTCTTTCACCCATATACAGACTGTTTCCTTTTTTTTTGTTCCCTTTTTGTATTGCGTTTTGGGTCTTTCATGTGCAGGGCATTTTGCATAACACATTTTCATCACTTCTGATAGCTGAGCTGGCAAAAACAAATCTTATGTTTGATTTTATGTGTCTGGTACCTCAGTGAATCTCTGCTATTGGGTGGTAGATTTTGCTTCTGAGTGACAAGAAACCTTATTTCTCCTTTGTTATTACAGCACATACTAATTCACTCTTATATTTATTCTTAGCTACTTTTTTGGCAAAACCTCCCATCATAAATTTTTTCTTGTCAGAAGCAGAAGGCCTAAGGCTTTTGGTAAATGCCAGCAAATTGTATTCCCTATCATAATGGCTTGGAAAGGTAATTGTAAACAATTGGATTTGCTTGTGTAGCATACGAATGGAAACGACGACACCATTTTTCTAGCTGAAGCACAGTTCTGGATCAATGTTTCACAAGAAAAAATGCAAAAGCTGGTTTAGTGGAATTTTCATCTTATAATCTTAAAGAGTCTGTACTCCCATGAATTTGTATGCCCAGCTTTAGATCAAATTTATTAAACAGAAATGTTCCTGCAACATTAGTACGCTATGGTCAGCTGCTATATTTATTGTGAAGATAAATTCAATGTATTGAAACTGCTTTCAGTTATAATTAGCTTGCTATTGTAGATCTATGAAATACTCTTTCACTTTAATACATTTTTATATTTTAATAACTTTTTCCTGTCTCTGTAATCCACTCAAAACGTTATTTTGTAATAAGTCAAACCATTATATATCTGCTACCTATACAGATACTTTACTATAATTTTTAATCTATAAATCAACAAAATCAGGTTGTTCCAGACATCTTTCTGGTATTCTATTTATTCCAGAGCCTTGATACTCAGTTTTACAGAACATTGGTCTGTGAATTCTTTCACTAACCTCCCTTTTTTTCTTCTCCTCTTCATGTGTTTTTATAGAGTATCCGAGTTTGAACAATAGGTAATGCAATACATTTGCAAATAGTTACAATTTCCAAAACTGCTCTCAAAAGGGAGAATTATTAACTATTCCTTTTTTCAAAATACTACAAGCTGTGAGTAGTTTCATACTTGCATGTGGAAGGCGATGTTCACCTGTAATTGAAGTCTTAGAAGAACGAAGCGGCAAATTTAAAATGACACATGAATTGCTGAAATCAATGTTATGCAAAGGAAATTATCTTTGCTGAGCGTAGACAGTAAACAGATTTGATTTGTCATGTTGTGGTTAGTTTTCTTTTCCTCACCCTTTCATTCAATTGCAAAGCTATAACCTCCTTTGATTTTGAAGAGTTTTTCCACATTCTTGTTAAAGATGAGGCATTTCATCCATGCAATGAAGGTGTGAATTTCAATAAAATAAGGCTGCTAACTGCTAATGAGGGTCTGTTTGCATGATTTCAGGCATATCAAGTTTAATAGAAGTTTCATTAGAGTTAAACAAAGTGATCACACCTAGGGAAATGGTCCTGTAACAAAATTAATTATGTGCACTCAAAACACCAAAGCAGGTTCTGAATTAACTTGAAAGGAATAAACTCAAGTATTCTAAAAGAGATAAAGAAAAACACTGATGGAACAATCTTTCTTTTTCTGAGATCTATAAAAAGATTTGACTTCATTGGTCTATGTATGGTTATGAGGCTGCAAACTTGGACTCTCATGACAGATTTTTTTCTTCAAGAGTTATTTGGGGTGTCAGATTTTCAGGTGGGGTTTTTGGCGGGGTGTGTATGGCTGGTTTGTTTTGATTTTGGGTTTTTTTGCCTCAATTTCTTTTCTGTGTAGATTTTGGAGAAGCTGGAGAGAAGAACAGAACGTATGGCTTATGGCAAAAAGATATGGCTCGGTGTCTGCCTGAGTATTGCACTTGATTTTGTGGATGTCAGCGAACTCTCTGGGAAACAAATTTCTCAGTTCGATGATGCTATCTGTTCTATATTTTTTGTCAGTTAGTGTACTATCTGTCTTCAAACCAGGCATGATTACATCAATGGTATCCATTGGAAGGCATGCTTTTTCCTATGTCATAGAAGCTCAGTGTTACTTTGACATATATTTTATATTCCTTATGCTATTTACTTATTTTATATTTACAGCACTGTTTAGACACTTTCACCACAAATTTTGCAGTGCATTTTGTAAAGATTAGAGCAACAGACTCTACTTAAGGGATTTTTATTGTACTTTTATCATACACAAGGTGAATAATATCATTACCCTGTGAATCTATGTAGTGGAGTAGACAAAGCTGAAAGAACTCCCTTTCTGATTGCATCAGCATGAAATGAAGCATGAACTCCAGATTAGGAATTTTCAGTTGTCCACTCATCTGAATTGTTGAATAATTCCTTTCCAACAGTGAAATAGATCTCTGGGAACTCAGAGCACCAAAGAATAAATGCTGGCACAGCGCAACACAGTGTGCTGAAAAGCACAAAACTTTATTCTTTTGTAAAGTCTGATTAACTGATCCAGTTTTTATATTCTTGGAGTGATTTAATTTTACTACAAAATAAGTTAAT
>VXBH01007258.1:170880-181205 GCA_013400035.1 Rynchops niger
TTTAATACGATGAAGATAAAAGCAGTACAGCTTCCCACGTCTTTGAAACATGGTTAAGTAAAGCCAGGGGTTAGTGAAAGCAGACTCTAGTGGAGCCTTGATGGCACTCAACATGATTATCAACATCTCTGTGATTGAACACCAGTGTTTTCTAATTAGAATGGTCTTCACTGATAGTCTCTACATTTTGAGCATTGTAATGTGTATCATTATTCTCTGAATCCTTAGTGTCACTAACAAGTCCTTGCTGAAATCATCTTTTTGACACCAAGCACACAAAATTATGGTAGAAAACTTTACCCAAACCATATTGTTAAATGGGAAGCATTTTTGTTTACTTGTAGAAAATGTGTGTAAAGAGATTTTCCCGTTGACTTGACTAACAGGTGTCTTATTCTTATACCAGTGATCAAATAGAGGGTAGATCTCATGAAGATGGAATGAGGTCAAACCAGAAACTTGTCAGGGAAACAAGATAAACCATTTGATATCACAGTGAAGGCTCTACACATTTACCTATGAACACTTGTGGGCTTTAAGGAAAGAGGATTTTCAAAAATAAATCTAGATAATAAATACAGCTCTGTGTTCAGTTCTGGGCCCCTCTGTACAAGAGGGACAATGAATGCTGGAGCGTGTCCAGAGGAGAGCTCCCAGGCTGCTGAGGGGTCTGGAGACCAGGTCATATGAGGAGAGGCTGAGGGAGCTGGGCATGTTTAGCTTGGAGAAGAGGAGACTGAGGGGAGACCTCATTACTCTCCACAACTACCTGAAAAGAGGTTGGAGAGAGGTGGGTGTTGTCCTCTTCTCCCAAGTGAATAATGACAGGACTAGAGGAAATGGTCTGAAGGTGTTGCAGGGGAGGTTTAGGCTAGATATTAGGAATTACTTTACTGAAAGAGTGGTCGGGCACTGGAACAGCCTGCCCAGGGAGGTGGTTGAGTCACCATCCCTAGAGGTATTTAAGAAGCATCTAGATTTGGCATTTCAGTGTGTGACAGAGATTGTAGGGTTTTTGGTTTTTTTGCGTATGTGTATGGTTGGACTTGATCTCAAAGGCCCTTTCCAACCATGAAGACTTTATGATTCTATGAGTCTATGATTCAATATAGATACCTGCATCTACACTTATGCTAGTTGTCTAGCCACCCTTTATATTTAGTGAAGAGAAACAAAAACCTCTAGAGTGTGAGGAATCTCATTTTACAGTGTACGTTGTCATCCCAAACATTTATTTTTCTCTTGACTAAAAATTGAATTCAGGACTGGTGAGTCCAAATCTGGAGTTACGTATGGAAGTCCAAGATGAATACATTCAAATTCTGCAGGAAAAGGTTTTCAGGGTTTCTTGTTTGGCCGATTTCTTTTCCCGTGTTGTAGACATCCTCTCTGAACACCTTTGAGAAAACTCTTCACTGACAGTTGAATATTTTCTTCCTCACAACATAGGCTTACAAACGTATGCTCGGTAAAACTCAGGTTAAATTTATAATCACAGTGTATTTAAAGTAACTAATTACCCTGACAATCCTTCCCTTTTTGTAAATGTAGTTTCTAGACCATGACTTGTCATATAATTACACAATGCCACTTTTTTAGTATTCTGAGATGTAACTTAACAAGCTTGCTTAAGGAACTCACCAAAATTATTTTGAAGAAATTTGTCAATGCTGCAACTTTCTTGCAGAAAAGATGACTATTTCAATCATTTTTGTTACAGAATATACAGCTCGAAATTAGTTTTATTTAAAATTTCATTTTTTAGTTCAAAATCACTTTTTACTTTTAAACATAAATTGTAGTAGCAATCACACAAGACTATAAGGGAAACACATCCTAGTGAAACCATTGGATTCACTGACTAACATGAAAAGTTTAGACTGACTGCTCTCTTGGTACAGTTTTCCCATTTTTTGCTTTTCAATATGTTTTTTTATATTTTAACATTATCCTAACTCTTTAATTGGGAATACCTTTTCTTTTTTTTTTTAAATTTTCTTTTTAAATCTCAGCTAACTCAAAGAGTAATCTTATGCAAAACCCTGGTATTTTAAAATCAATTTACCATTCAGTATGCAAATTCCTTCTCTACTACATCAATCATGATGCACATTAGAGGGTTCTTTGTAAACAAAGCTGTACGTTGTCACTCATCAAAAGCTGTACCTCAGGTAAATACTGCCTGAGTAAGATGGGAAAAGAATACAGCATCCCCATACAAATTCTTCATGCATGCACCAATTAAACAGTCTTCCATAAATATATGTCCGTTCCAGTCCGGAACACTAAATAGTCTTCCTTTTTAAAAACTTTGTAAAAGAGAAATAGAAGTCCCCATGCCTAAAATGGAAATATTGCAGATGCTGAGCTCATGTTATTTACTTATCTAAGACTGGTTTAAGTTTGTAAATTTGATTCTTGACGTTGGTTGATACACCAAAAAGTATTATTTATACTGAGTATCCAGTAGTTGCCATATAAATTAAATTCATTAGTTAGTCTGCAAGTGTGTCAAAAATTCAGTTCAAAATAATTCCGTGGAGGAAAGTCTCGAAACTCAGTAACAGTAACCACCATTCTTCCATCCAGTTGCTCTCTGTTCACTGAAGACAGACTTGCTTTACACTGCTTGTCATTTGCTCAATAATCAATACATTAGCCTTGAATATGTTAACGGCCCTGTAAACATTTTACATTTATTATACAGAAGACAATGAGTGTTTGTTTTTTCTCTCTTTAGTGAAAGAGAGTCTGTACAGAAAGAGAATACCGACCGATGAATATATGAAGCATGACCTGCAGATTTTGCTCTGATTGACTCCTCTTCCTGGTTAGACAACTGAGATGAATCTTGCTGCTTCTTACTTTTATTATGTACCTCTATGTCACTGACTAGTAAGGCACAGAAGGAAGGACTCAGGTTTGATTTGTTGCAAACCTACAGCCACGTTGCATTTGCCCACACATAATGTGTTTGCTACTTGTGCTAGCCTTGCAAACAAAGTTTGCACCAACTGCCAGTTGTAGGCACGCACTTTCCTTATAACTATGCATTACCTAAAGGAAATGTTTACTGACAAAATTCCTCACATTTTCTAGTTACTGATCTTCCCAAAACGTTGGAGGAATCATATGTCTTTGTATATTACAGTCTTTTCACTTTTACCCGGGACAAGAAAGAATGAAGATATAAACAAAGGAATAAATATTATTCCTGAATTCATAATTATCTATAGTTATTTAGTATTATGACAGGAGTAAAATATCTTCCATAATTTTCTGAACTTTAGGGGAGGTACAAGATCAATTCGTGGTTGTAATGATTTTTTTCTCATTATAATCGTTCTTGAAGGACTGCATGACAGGAACTTGCTCTTATTTCTTTCTCCTTGATTGTCTGTAAAATGGAGATTGATTAGTGTAGATCAAGCAATTTTTTTTTTTTTAAGAGGAATGATTCAGTAAGGTTTAGAATGACCAAAACTGTGTGCTTAAAGCAAAGTTCTGTAATATATGCTGATACCGTCTGAAGAAGATGAGATAATCTTTCTGATGTAATTATTTGTATATCTTCCTGTACAATCTTGATAAAAATACGGTATATTGATTGCAATAGATGACACATGAAACCAAACACTGGCAAAAGCAAATGCATGTATAGAAGGGACTTTTTCTGGTGTTCTTTTTTCTACAGTTTGTTCATATGTTGAGTATGTTAGTTCTCCCCAGATCATTGTCTGTAACTGCTTCCTCAGTTTCCATTAATTTCTTTTAATCATTTGTAGTAATGCCTATTACTTCAACACTCATTGAAAAGAAAATTATATTCAAAATCTAAAGTTTTAAAACTTAAGAATTTCTTACAAACATGGGGAATGGAAATCTCTTTCCATAACATTAACATTTTAAATTGAAATAATGTAGCTGTTCTCATTTATTTCTCCTCTTTACTCATGAGTTTACACCAAATAAACAGAATATTATCTTTTTATTTGGCACACTGAAGAAAACACAAGAAACACCATAAAATGAATGTCACTGTAAACCATTTCCTTTACATTTTCTTGAGAGTCGTACATCAAGTAAATGAAGATAAACTAGTTTTCAGAGAAACAAGAAAACAGAGCATCCGGCTACAACACAGACAAACCATAGGGCAGTTCTGCAGGCAACTCCAAAGCTGTCACACTATTTCCTTGGGGGTATGCCAAGGAACCAAATGCTAAAAGCTGGAAAGGATTTGTATAGCTTAACATATGGCCTTCATCACGGCCAATAAAAGCTTCTGTGTGTCCTCAGGTGCTGCCCCTTCTGCATAAAAAGGAAGGAATGGAATCATGGCAAAAAGAGACACTTATTTCATTATGACCTAAAGCTATTCAAAAATAACTCTGAAGGTGACCTCTGAAGGCACAGTAGCAATGATCTGCAAGATCTTCACTCAAATATTCTTTATTCACTTTAGAAAAAGCAAAATTATTTCTGCTTATATACAATGTTCACTGATTATTGCTAATATCATAATATATTGAAGAAATATTATATAGTTGTTTACCACAATACCAAAGTTATCAGCCATTTTTTCATCATGGATAGTTTGTAACCATTTTATTCTAAAGTACTTGTGGTATATCTTGTATTTAAAGAAACTTATCATACACTTCTACGTAAATGAAGCCTTAGAATTGTCTTCCTTAATCTTACAGTTCACTTCCATTTTAAGTGGAATCCCCTTTCAGTTACACACTGAAAACTTAAAGAACTTCCCATAACACTATTCTCAAACATGTTCCACTTTTCAGCTCATATTCACTACTTTCATAGTAATGGAGACTGTCTTTAATTAAAGAACTCAGAAAGAAATATATAATGCTAATGTTTAGAAATTAAAGAAAATGAATGAAAAACTTTTCTGCTGTTGAAATTTCCTTACAAGGACCTACATGGGTAGAAGTAAAGGAGAGACTACTGTTCCCTTTTATTCTCACCTTCCTTTCCTTCTCCCAGTATTATATTTACTCTGCCTAGTTCAGCAGATACTCTGCAACAAGTAGCAAGGGAAAGACAGCAAGGCAGATTTACTGCATTATTTCACCTCCTGTCCTCTGCTTCTTTTTTCTTCATTGCCTTTGCTTTTCCGGGGGAAAAAAAAAAAAACAATCAAACAAAAATCAAATATTAAGGCAAATCATCATGGAGTGATTTTTCTCATTCAGCATTACTGGAAACAAGTATTAGTTTTTGCCTGACAGTGCTTTTGACAATTTTAAAAGTATTTGTATTTTTTTCCCAACATCATCCATAAATTCAAACGTTGCTGGGTCATGGCTTTCAGTTAACATTGAAACATGGTGAATGGAACAACTTCACCTACCTATGTCAATGGGTTTCAAACTATCCTATTATGTTAGCCCTGTACGTATAGCCTTTGAAAGGTGATTATTCCAGATTATCAGTTGTCAACTAAAGCAGTGGTATTTAGTTCATTTAAACTTTCTTTGGATGCAAAGAATTTCTCCTCAGATGACTATGAAGATTGCTGTGTTAAACATGTAGTGGCATTGTGTGATGAAGTATTTAGCTGCAATATATATGACTCTTATGTGAAAGAATACTGAACAGTTCTCAAACTTCATTTTGACAAGAAAACAAAATGAGAATGAACCATACAATGAAATGTGACTTACCTTCAAACAAACAATACGTATGCACTACAAAGAAATTATTTTTCTATATAATGTTAAAAATGTCCTGAAAATATACAGCCAAATTACTGGCAGCCGCAGTTCATGAGCACAAGATATAAATAAACTTCTCTACTGTACATCAATTTATATTTGGTAGTAACTGCTAATTCACTATGGATTTTATAGGCACTTATATGATATATTCACATTGCAACAAAGAAACAGTGCTATTCTTCCACACAATATCTAAGGAAGAAAAAAAAGTGAGTAACTGATCCCATGGCAGTAGCCATCATAATTTATATTTTAGACATCCCTTGTGAATCTATTTTATTTTCTTTTTCCTGTGGTTGTAATCATCAGTGGAGGAAAGCAAGGAGCAGGCTAGGGTGATAAAAAGAGAGTTCAGTTTAATGCTTAAATCTATTATAATGAATGTCCATTAAATATTGTATATGTTTTTAAATTGTGAATAAATTAATTTAAACCTTTTATCATATGAGTCCATATTTTATGCCTTATTTCTCCATAAAAGCATAAGAAGTCAAGTTCCTATGCTGTTCCAAGGTATGGTGTATGCTATACAAACCATTTTTTTCTGATTGAGATAATGGGAAGCTCAGTGAACAATTACAAAAATTGAATTCTTTACCTACCTGTTTTCTTCCCCCAAAGTATGATACTCTGAAAGATTTTCACATCTAGTCTTTTCTTTCCTGGTTTATACTTCCTTTCACCCCAGAGAAAACTTCTTATACTTCACGGTGGAGTTAATTAGATCTGGTCTTACCTTGAAGCGACAAAACTACTTGCGTGTCTGCAAGCAGATTTCAGTGGCAGACATCAAGGAGATTCAAAGAACTCTGTTAATTTGTCAGCATTCTAATTCTCAGGAATGATGACACTAGTCATAATTGTCAAAATCTGGAAAAAGTTATGTATTCCATCATTGTGTTTGAAACATAGTAAAGATCATAAGGAAGACCTATAATTCTTGAATACAAAAGGAAGAAGAAGGGCATGGCAGAGATATAAGAAAAAATTCTGCTGTTGGCCATGAAAATGCAACAGTTACTAAGTTCACTAAGTAATTATAAATTTACCTTAAGAGCAGAAATTATTCTGTTATATAAAGGGAGTGTCAGAAATACCACAGAGTAAAACATCAGGGATGAAATATTATGAACTTCAGAATAAAAACACAAAGTTATTTAAGTACCTGACTCCCACCAATTTCAATGGTGCCTAGTACTTTTTGGATGTGGTTCCAGATTGTTAGCTGCAACTGAAATATGCTCAGTTTGTGGAGCTCTGCTATATCCATATTTGCATTTTACCATTCTTAGGTACTTAGGGAAGGATGATATGAAGCATAATTTAGAGAAATTGCAGGCCTGGTTTCTACTATATGTGCATGTCCTAACACTTAAGTTATTTATTTGATAACTCCTGAGGATGTAGTAATAAGGCAACACCCTTTTTCCTCCTGGGACCTACTTATTCACATATTGTCCTGGAAATCATGTACTGTAAAGCCACCCTGCCACCTTTACTTTGGTGGAAGAATTTCATATTTACAAGCATTTTTCAGAAAAACATTTAATCTGACCTTCCAACTTCATTCTAATGTGACAGTGATGCAAACAACTATGATGATCCAATGATAAAACTGGTTTAAAACTCTTATAATGTTTATGAATTACAAATTCAAAAGATAACTGTAGTTTTTCTAAATCAGTGAAATACATGACTTCTTTCTGAGGTTAAATGGTCTATAGATTTTGGTAAAAAGAACATTATGGATAGGAACATCTCTGCTTTTTATAGCGATATCAATTCGACCCCTCAAATTTGATATTAAAATTACTTTAACATTCATTGCTTTTTTTATACCATATGGAGCACAATGCCATTAACTGCATAATAAAGAAATAAAAATATGCTAATGGGGCTAAAATGTTAATACAGTAAAAATAAAAGAGAGTTTTGTTAGGAAACTCTATTTCCCAAGAAAGCCGTATCAAATCATAAATTTAACATTCAGTGGGCAGTTCATACCAATGGCCTGGGTGAAGAAATCTTTCTGTTCTGAGTGCACTCAGCTACTGATCATCTACTGATGATGAGTTGATGAGGTAGGAAGCAAGCAGAAACACTCAAGTGGATCATTTTATTATATGGCTTATGAGAAAAAGTTTATTTATTCTTTTGAAAACAACAATTAACCAATAATTATTCTAAGAAACACTTTGCAGCATGACAAAACCCATTTATAGAATCATGATCATGCAGTAAACAGTTATATAGCAACAAACTTATATGGCATAATTAAACAAATAAGATGTTGAACATATGTTTTAAATAAATATACATTGTGGAAATACTTGCTTAAAGGTAACATTTATTTTTTCTGGATAAGTGCACAGTAAGAAATATCATATTCAAAGAGGTACCTGTAAAGGGGAAACCCTAAAATATAAGCAACATAAAAACTTATGAGAAGACATTAAAGCTGTGAGAAGCCTTTGAAAAGTCAAATGACTACCTAGCAGTAGAAGACAACAAACCTTGGTAACAAAGATGTGGGATGATGTCAAATTTACTTCCAGAACAGTTTCTGCAGCTGCCTAGGAATGACTGTTTCTGTTATATCTTGCAAAATTATCACATTAATTTTTTATTTATTTACTTTTTTAACCAATTTTTTACAAATTCAAATCCTAGTCACCATGCCACAGGGTGAGAAAGACCTAGGGCCTGCAATCCAGCCCTGTGCTAGTACAGAAACAGGAAGGAAGAAGGGAAGAGTGGGGTCTCCTCAGAAAGACCTCTTTTGGTCTGTGAGATATGACTGGAATCCACTATGTTCATGCTTGTTTACATTGCCTTTTTATCATAACAAACATCCATGCATCTACCAATTTAATTGTTGTTATAACGTCCACCTGTTTGGCTAATATGGGAATAAGACTTTTTGATCTGTAATTTTTTTTTTTTTTTTATCTGCTTTGGGAAAAAATGGTGTTGCCTTGCTACTTGATGTTCCTTAGTACCAAGATTACTTTTAGATACCTGTTTCAGGCTTCCATTAATCATTTATAAGTTTGACTATTATGCCTTAATAAAATATTTTCATGAATACCATCTAGTCTGGCTATATTTCCCCACTCTTTTATTGAAGTATTTTAAAACCTATACCTTCGATACCTCAGGATTTCTTAGAACTGATTCCAAAGGAAGGATTCTGGCATGCGACATCTCTTAAGGCTTCTCTGTAGTGAACACTGATGGGAATAAGTAAACATAGCTTTTTTGGTTGGGCCTTATCTTGTTTGAAAACTCCTATGTATTTGGCAGTCATCTATCAATTCAGTGGACTTTCTGTCAGCCTTCCTATTTCTGCCATGTTCAAAAATGTTTTCACTGTATTTATTTTGTTAGGTGTCCTTCAGACGATTTTTGAAAGGTTTATTACAGTCTTACATTTACAAATTAACAACATTGTTAATTTAACAAATTAACAAATTGTATGATCATTTTTGTTTCCATAATTTAAACATTTTTTTTTCCACTTTTTGAAGCAGTTTCTTTAAAACCTAATAGTCATTTTTATTCTATTAATAAATGATGTCAGATTTCTGTGCTTTTTTGAGATGCTTATGATCCTTTGCATTGATCATATGCATTCATTATAAGACTGATAGAATGCTTTAAAACAGGTATCATTGTTTGCTTCTTTTTGTTTGGTGTGGTTTTTTTTTTTTTTCCTGTGTGTGTGTTTTATGTAGCACTCCCTAAATTGAAGATTACTGCAGTGTATTTGTAACAGTTTGATGTCATTTAAGTGAGATGAACTAGCAAAGCCAGAGTAGCAAAAGCTAGTGAAAATTTGTGTTCCAATTTTGGTGTTGTTTTTTGTTGGTTGGGGTTTTTTTTGTGGATTTTTGTGTGTTGTTTTTTTTTTTTTTTTTCCAAAAAGCAAGACTTTTCTCCACCAAAAGAAGAAAAGTACAGTTTGGGCATTATTTTGTTGCCTTTTGAACAGTTAGACTAAAAAATCAATTAAACCAGAAGTTCAAGTGAAAATGTGAAATACTAGCCATACCTAAACTCTAATTGTCCATATTTAGAAACATGAATCCCTGGAAAGCTATAGTTTAAATAACTTTAACAGTAAAAACACAATTTAGGATAAAAATATTAACTCCATGAAAAGGAGAAAATCATTGAAGTATAATATTTCTTAATAAAATTTGCAGAAGGACTATTTTTTAAGAGATTTCTATATTCTGTTAAATACAGATGGGTTCTTGGGATTGGTCCTTAACTGTGCTGTGTTGTCATTTGCCTCCTTATAATGTGCTATACCTCTTCCTTACATAAAAAAGAAGTAGAAAAGAGCAAAACATTGAAGAAAACAAGTTGCACAGGTCTGGAGACCATAATTTTCTTACTGCAATAAGCAATGTTATAGCATTTATTGCTGTAGAACTGGTTTACATTTCAAAACCTATATAAATCTTTCAGGTGTGATCTGTGTTTTTTCAGATGTTCTATGGGTTATTTTGACCTTTGAGTTTGATCAAATGTGCATTAAATATGTATCTTACGAATATTGAGTTGACTTTTTTTTTTTTT
>VXBH01007258.1:181233-229861 GCA_013400035.1 Rynchops niger
TTTATTCAATCTTGAAGGTCTGGAACACCATGAACTTTGAATATCTTCAAAGCTAAATTCTGTGCACTTACCAGTAAACCTCATATTTAGTGGAAATAACGCAAAAATAGCTCAATCAAATAGCTAATAACTGAGGATTTTGCACAATATTTTCCTTCATATTTCTTCCTCAGGCATTATTTTGTATTATGTCAACAAGAGTAAATATTTCCCTGAAAATGTTAAATTTAAAAGAAAAATTAATTTCCACCATGTGAAGACACATCATAAGAGACACGTAGCAATGCTGAAGAAGAGAATACGTTTATTGCATATTTATGTGTACTGCTGCCTCCTTTAAAATAATCTTCACAGTATAATTTTTTTTTCAAATCTTCTTTGAAAGAAGACAAACTGCTAAAGAATGACATAAAATTCTAATTATTAAATTAATATCTTTAGTCACAATTACGCAACTACTTATGTATCTTGTATCTACAAAACAATTATTTGGTGAGCAGTTTAGCAGAGTAAAAGGAAATGTTCTTTAAGTGGTTCATTTAAAGAGTGAAAAAGTTAAGAGTTTTAACTCTTCAGAGAAGATGAGATGGGCTGAAACATACAGACTGGCTGCATAGCACATAACTTATCTCCACCTCCTAGAAGTCATGACACATGGAAGATGGTTGTCAAAGGTCCCTACAACAGCAGTAACAAAAAGTTCACATACATGTTTTTTCCTAATAATATTTTTGTTTAGAGTTTGATTCATCTTGTCTAGCTTTAGTTTTCTAACAGTTAGACACTTTAATTTAGTCACTTGCACTGCTCCATGATTAATGGAAAGAGATAAGTGTCTCCAGAGTATGATCCATTCTATCTCTCTTTGACATTTCTCTGGCTTTTCTTAAACTGTGAAGGAAATTTCAACTGAAAATCAGTGCTGAGCTTTTACCATGGACTAATTGCTGAACTTTTAGCTTAGATATCCAATTTTCTGAATGACAGATCATTTGAATGAAGGGAGCACACACTGTAAACCAGTTTTTGTAATTTACACTGTTTTTCAACTGATTTTGAAGTGTGATTTAAGACATTGGCTTGACCAAACAAAAATTATTTTTTGTCTGTACCACCCAAATAACATGTAAGTGCAAGCATGAACATTACAGAGGAGATTCACAGTTTATCTGAATAATGCCATAAGTCTGGATAAGGGTACTGAGTAAGATGGTAATATATTATATTGAGACTCCAGAGATAGGTTGTAGGAGATGATAATTTCCCTTCTTCCAGGGACTTTATGAGACAGTTTGATTTGCACCAAAACTCTTTGACTTAGATACCTTTTCTCTCATAGGTCTAAGGTGGCTTGGATTTTTTTAAGAAATATGAAGTCTAATCTGCTTTTATGGGTGATGAGATATCAAAGGGATACAGCATATGTGGATCTGACTTTGAGAGTGCTCTTAGCAAGTCTGCCTTTAACAAGAAATTGATATGCTTAATATTTATATTTGCTTTGAATAAATTTTTTATATTATACAATTATTCCTTCTGTCTGGTACATATAAATAATGAAAAAATCTGAAATAGAAAACATTTTCTATTTCATGGGGTGTTTTTCTTAAATTAAATAAAGATTCAATTATACACTCCTTGGATTAATATTTTGTCTTATTTTATACTAAACATTTGTCCTGGTTAGCACACAGATGCAGGTGTATGAACTGTTGTATATGAGTCAAAGGATAACAGTATTGTATTTGTAAGCATAGCTAGAAACAATAAATCACTGACAGGACTGAACATCCTCCATAGAGAAAAGAAAAAAAATTGGGCTAGTAGCAATTGATAGAATGCCATCATTTAATCACATATAGCATTTACCCACAATTCCCACCAAAACCCAAATGTCTTTGTTTCTCCTAGATTAGAGAAATAATATAATAGAAAACTAAATGAATGCCAATTCTTTTTAATTCTAACTGCACTACAACACAACAAAATAAGGTCTAACTTCAAGGTAGGGTATCATCCATTTCAAATATTATCTGATTCTTCTTCTATTTTACAATACTTCGGTACAAATATGTACCCATTTGTGTATCAGAGATAAAGGGTGACAGCAATTGTCAATACTTTTAAATTATAGACAAGTTTCCAGTTAGGCTGAACTATATCCTAAGAATTAGGAAAGTCCCTGTCATTTTGTTCTTTATTAATTTTGTGACTCAGGACTTTGAAATTACTAGAGAATAGGATGGTTTAGTAGAACTGCATGAAATGCCAAGTATCTATTTCAACATTCTCAGAGAGATGTTCTAATGTGAAGTGAATCGCCATAACTTACAATAAGCCTGTGACACACTGGACAAACCATCCGTATTGAAGGAGGCACTTCCATTTACACAGTCCCACGTTTAAGGAGATATCTAAACTGCAAGAATATTCATCTGGATAATAAACTAGGCAGTAATTCTGTTTGTGTAAGAGCATGTGCCTTTAATGCAATTTCAGGATTTTGATTGACAGGATCTTTGAATTCTGAGAAATAGCTGGCAGCTGATGTGACAGTCTGTAATCATATTACGTAAGAAAGGTGAAAAACGGAGAATTTTTCAAAAGTCCTAAAAGAGGAAAATCTTCAGAATTCCTAAGAGAGTTACAAATCTAATTTACATTTTTAGAAATACTTGAAGAAACAGGGCTCAGACATGTAATTATGTCACTGTAAATTGGCAAATTATCATGTGTCATGTGAACCTGGATGATCTCTTCCTTTGTGGATTTCATTAACATGCTCACTTTGTGTGTCCAGTGGGCTGAGATTTTTGCTAACAGAGAAAAGTTAATACAATGGGATTCCTGAGCCCTAAGTCTCATTGCAAGCGTCTCCTCACCATTTATGTCATATTTGATAATAGGACCCAGGTTCCTAAGTTTATTAGTAACTCTTGAAAATGTTGCCCATTGTTGGGGTTTTGGTTTTTTTGAGGGTGTGTTGGGTTTTTTTGTTTGTTTGTTTGCTTCTTTTCTTTGACTGTATGCTACACCTTTCCTTCATATATTCTCTACCACCACTTATTTTCATTAACATCAAATGAGATCCAAAAGATGCTATTATTCTTCTTATATTTGCTCTTCCTTATTTTAATCTTTTCCCTTATTCTCAAATATACCACTTAGAAATATTTTCTTTTGTGTGCTCATGTATGAGCACACACAAACCACAGTACAAATTTACAAATTGACTAAAAGACCTGCCAGAGAGACAAAATCATTAAATAAAGCCATTTGAGGATTTTTTTTCTTGTTATCCACAGTATTAGCCTGACCGCAATGATTTAAAGCTACAAATTAACATTTAGTGTAATAATCAATAGCAATTATTTTATTTCTTCTCCATTTTTAACAGTATTTTTCAGTGTCATTTTACAACTCATCTTTCCTGGCCTTCTGTTCCCAAAAAGAGCTTCCAGCTGCTGTGCCTACATAGCAAGTCATGCTGTCGCATGAGTGTAGGGTGCATCAGCACAAAATATAAATTCAAGATCAGGTAAGAAAGCCTCAATTTGCTATCCACCCCAGTTTTCATCCCTTTCAGAATGTGCACTTATCAAATTCCTGTATATAGCTCAGCCTTTTGGTCAGTTTTGCCATTACTACTCAAAGTATCATGATCTGTCCTCTCTACTGAATGACAGCTAACTATTCAGGGACACAGTACAAGCAAATTTGTGTTGCAGACCAAACAGAAGTAGATCAATTAAGGAAGAAAATAGGCAAAAAAAAAAAAAAAAATCAGTATGGTAGTCTAACAAATATACTAATTTCCGCTAATTAAGAATTTTGCACATTCAAACTTCTTGTGGCCACATTTTCATAGACTTTTAAACCTCTTATTCCAACTCTGTACTTAAGAATTACTTACTGAGCATAATTACTTTTCCTTCTACTAATTTCCCAAGGAAAAGACTCTCTGTGCCAGAGACTATTTTATTTCTTTCACAAGAAATCTGCTGCTGTGCTAGTTTGAAGATGGTACTCTTTTTCAGGGGGAAAAAANAAAAACCCCTAAGTGAATTCAGAGTAAATGACATGGGTGAAGAGATTGTCTTATAAGGCCTAGCAGGCTCATGAATCATTTAGATTAGATACGGGTGGAATTACATAACCACCTTCAGTAAATTTTCACTTCTTTCTTTTAAGCTGCTAAGCTTTTTCTTCCAAATGTTGTGATTGGTTAAGAAGTCTTTCACTTTCCCACTCACCTAAGTATTTCCCATTCTGGCAACGGATGGAGTGAGTTCTTAAGGGGCATGTAATTATGTCTGTAGGGAAGAGGACATGAATATTGGGCTTGATTTGCTGTGGTTGCTCATTTAATTTAGAATTAAACAGGATTTAATCAGCAAAGCATTAGGCAGAACTGACATCTGCATTGAATACTTCTTTTTGGTGTCTTTCAGCAGCCTGATTTATGTAGCAAATAGAAAAAGTGAATTGAATGTTTGTTAAAAACTCAGAAAAAGCCCTAGAAAATTCTTTAGAGTCTCTAGTTTTACAGCAACCAGATCTGAAGCCATTTTTCTGCTTATGAAATTCCTTTAAAAGTATTATTTTACTCTGGTTTCAGAATTTCCTTTTTTGAATACTTATTCACTGCTTTCTTAATTTGGGACCAGATTGTGGGGTTGTTATAATGAGACTGGAATAATCCATGCAAGTGAATTTTAATGCTCTGCCCCGTGGCTTCTGCACAGAAGCACATTAACGAGGTTGGAGGGCACTGTGCTGGGTCCCTGAAATATCTGGCACTCAGCGCTCATAGCATGGCTTCACCACAGAGTAACAAGAATTTATTCAGAGTTTCAAGCTATATAGACACTGTTTTCAAGGATAAACTTTTTAGAACATATGTCTTAAACCAGAGAACCTATTTGTACTGCTTTTGGAGTAGCATCCCTTAAGTCTCTTCAAAATCACACGGGCTGTTTTGTTTCAGAGAGTAATTGTGCAAGACAAGGCAGAGTCAGCCTTCTGGGATAGGCCAGGCTGACGGTGTACTTCTAAAATACTATTGCTGCCAGGACATTTGAGTGTCCTAGGGACTACAGTAGGGAGGTAAATGGTCTGTGAGCCAGCCCATGTTCCCATCTCCATTACTCTTTAAGAGCAATATGGAGCAGGCAGAGCAATCCCTATTCCTCATCTATTAGTTATCATTCCCTGACTTCCACGTACAACACGGTGCTCCCTCAGTCTCCTTTTTCTCCTGGACAAATTGAATCACTTTCTCCTTCAATGTATTTTTTATTACATCACCCACCATCGTGGCCAACACCTGAAACGGGTGAAGCCATTTGATCAATTATGTTTTCAGTATTAAAATTTCCTGACAACCTTTTATTTGTCCCTGTTTTCAACCAACTCTATTTTGTATATAACGATTAATCCAAGAAGAAGGAATCTTGGGGGCGGAGAGGGGATTGCTTTTAAACCGTGCACAAAAAATGTTGTTGCTTTGCTCATTTCAGCAGTAAATCTGCCGAATATGTTTTCAAGAAATTTGCTCAGGTGGATCTGGGTGGAGGAGGCTGGGTTCATATAGATGGCAGTGGGTCTGTGAGTACGGCAGGCACCACTCCTCATTGTTTACCTGCTCTTCCTATGATGTGTCTGAAATGATTTTCCTCTGCATTTTCACTCTGTTCAAGAATGGAGTAAAAAAAGCATAGTGTGTGCGTATATGTGTGTGCTGAGGGTTGTGGTGAGTGCAGCATACACGTGTGTTCCCATAAACTAAAACACAGCTGTTAAGTCTAAACGTAGGCATATCAGCCTTGACAGTGTCTTTTTCAACATGTTATGTTTCACTTTGTATCTATTCCATTAATCACTTTCTTCCCATAAGTGTTATATTTATTATCCGTCCCTGAGAGTAACTCAGGCACATTTCTTGGTCACTCAGAAATTCAAAAATATTATTGATCTCATATAAAAACTCTCCTGAGGCACTTGCATGAAACAATCTTCTGAAGGAGGAGATAAATAATGTACTACATAGTGGTACACATACTATTTAGGAGTGGTGTGAATACCTTTCAAAGCAGATGATCTTCTGGAGGAATTATTGGACAACACGTTCTCAAGCAGAGCTGTTAAAAATTCATTGGCTTTGGCTTGCAGCATTTGTGCAAAGGTTATTTTCAGTTTCCACTCCTGTAACATTTTCAACCAGCTTTGTTCTTTTTTTCATTAGAAGCTCACAATTTGATCAAATTAATCAAAACTGCAGTTTGTCTTTGAATTCAGTTACTCTCTGCATCTGCTGTATTACAAAAATTAATTGTATCAAACAGTGCTTGTTGCTGCAAAATAATATAAGCTAAATTGAATTTTTTTCCTTGTAAATGGCATTGATACCATTCCTTCCAGTGAATTTATGCTGAAATTTCTTTCCTCTTTTTTTTTTTTTTTACAAAAAGCAGCCATGCTAGAAATCTTTTAGGGGTTCCGCTGTAAACAACTGTGTCTTGCCATGGTTTTCCAAAGGCAGAAACTCCACTTTGAAAATATCTCAGGCACTGTCAGTATTCTTTGTTCCCCACAGCATAGTGTCCATTAGGAAACAGAAGTTTCAAAATAAGGGCTACCTGACAAGGCTGCACATGACATCCTAAGACTTAGCTTTTGTAACCTTGTAAAAAACAGTTTATTATAACAAATTTAGCTTTCTAAGGCTTCATGTAAATTATCGTACTCCAATAGTCGCTAGTCGATTTTGTGTGCCTTGTCCATTTGAAGAGGACGAGTCTTTAATATCNGAGTAATAATAAGAATAACAAGAATGTGTTACAAAATCACCTAATTCTTCTTGTAGATGACTCTAACCCAAATAGACTGTGGTGTTGTAGATTCAATGACTCATCTTCATTAAACTGTTCTGGAGAATGACAGACACTCTTTACCCGAGATTTTTGATGGAGACACCTGATGAGATGTTTATATTGTATTTGTATCAGTGGGAACTAAGTATGGGTTTCATCCCACCCAAATTCGGACTTCCAAAAGTTAGATCCCAAAGTCTGAGTTAATCACTTTACACTCTCTTTCTGAATGAGGATGGATGGAAATAAGTATGTCCTATCTTAGGGTCCTCTTTTAAGAGGTGATAGATTATCTATAATCAATACATATTTATTTTCAGTGTGTATAAAAGTAAATTAGCTTAGAAATATTTAATTTTAAAACTCAGGTTAAAGCAGATAACTGCTTCACTAAGAATGATTTTCACAGTGAAAAAAATGTCTAAATTCATTGCTAAGTGCCTTACAAAGTATGTATAATGTGTCTGCTGGTTGTGGATTTACACAATGGATTAAACCATAGTTTAAAACACACATATTGCTTGATATTTTAATGATTGTTGTTAAAAGATCTCTTTCTACATCATAGCACTTGAGCTGATTTATTTAGATCATTTAAATTATTGCTTGTAAGTTCAATTCCCTTTTATAAATTGAGAATGCTTGCATGTTTTGAGTAAAGTTGAACTAGTAAAGTAAAATTAGAGATGAAAAAATAATTCATAACTGTTAATTTATTTGACACATTTTATCTGTTCTTTTGTTTTGAACATTATCCCACCACAGATGATAATATAGAGCACATATCTTCCATGAATAATTATTGAAGCACAGATAAGCCTAGCAGCAGTTTTTCAAAGCATTTCATATTTAAAATTCATATGTTGGTTAATTTAGACTGCACCTTTGGGTTACCTGCTACTGTTCCCGCCATTTTCTTTAGGACATGCATTGCAAAAGCACTACTTTTGCTATTACTAAATTATAACTCAAACGTTACAGGATCAAAATCAGTCTATTGTCTGCTTTTGTTGCTTCAGTTTAAACTGAGCGGTGACAGTCATTTTAATGTGACAGTATACAGGGCAACATAGAAAAATGTTTTTAAAATCTATTTCAGATTATTATAAAGTAGTTGTGATTAGCTATCGGCTTTATTTGATATTGTTTTAATTCACTTTAACTCACTCTTTTCACCCCATACCAATAATAAGTTTCTTTAAGAAATGTTCTTAGTGAATTGACCATGAAAGCATTAGCCTGTTTATAGAATTAAGGTCTTGAGAATTGTCAAAACTGACAATTTAGTCTCCATGAGTTACTGACTTTTATGTACAGTTTCAATCACATCTTCCTAAACAGAATCTTTTCTGTAATATCTTAACCAAACTCTGCTACTATTCCTTTTTGTTTTAATTTAGTAAGCATTTTAAGTGTTCTAAACCTTACTGCTCCAAGCCTCAGATTAACACCAAGACAGAGATTTCTTTTACTTTGTAGTAAACCACATCAGGATGACTGATCCAAAAGAATAACAGCTGTTATTTTTTTGCTGGTTAGTTTTTGGTTGGATCTGTTCCCTGAATAATTCACTGGATAGCCACGAAATGCTTGTTGCAGTACAGAGAAGCAGAAAAAGCAGAGGGGGGAACGAATGACTGTCAGTGAAAGGCGAGGCAGACTGTTTCGCTTAGTAACAGCATTGTTTTATACCAGTGTCGTTTTATACTTAAAATGCTCATTGGACCTCAGTGTGAAATGCCAGTACTGTTATTGAGGAGCTGTTGTCTACTGGCAGGCTCATATGACATTAAAAGTAAAAATTAAGCAGTAGATTTGTTTTAGTATATAAGACTGGATATAGTGCTAGGATTCGTGTCAATCAGCTTTTGATGTCTACCACGTACAGAGTGAGATCCTCATGAGTTGAAGATTGAGTAACTTTTTAGATGTCTTTTATTTATTTTTTATCTTTTATTTAGATGTCTACATGTAAATATTCACAGATAGGCTGGGTGACTGAGCTTACACTGACAGCAATGCAGTAAGAACGGTTCAGGTTTTTTGCCTAATTGTAGACATCTGAAATGTTACCTAAAATGTCCTAAAGTACTCTGCTGCCACTCCAGGAAGCCACATGGATTTTGCGTCCGTAGCTTCCAGGCCTGGCAGGGTGTCTCAGATACTGCAGGGAGTTTAGTAGCTTCATTTGTGTGACAGATGCAAGTCATTTTAGTGTTGGTGTCAGCCTCATCTATGATTTTTGTATCTAGGTGAGACTGTTTCTATTTCTAGTAAATGGATTTCACTTACAGTATGATTTATCTTTTCTAAGGCAAAATCTAATATGGGTCAAATGAACTGTGCTCTCCACTGATTGTAAAGGAATTCTAGACAACTATCTTGGAGGTCAAGTTGGGTGAGAAAAATCATGATATATTCCTCCAGGTAAGGTGTCCTTGACACTGATAAATAAAACTTGGAGCATGGAAAGTAGTAAAATCACACATTCTTTGTAGCATGTTGTAGTGCTATTCTTTGTACTTCAAGAGAGATGCTTCGAAACTCTCTGAAACCAGGTCATTCATACAGAAACAGGTGACTAGCTTCAGGGACACAAATTTAAACATTAGACTTGATATGAGAAATAAAAGCCTCAAGTCAATCTCTACATGATCTGAGTACCCAGCCACTGAAAATTAGAACAGAATAAGACCTCCTGTAATAATTAATCAGTTTAGCCTCCACTATATGAGGATGAAAAGCTTAGCGACTTCGTTGGGATTATGACTGTCTCTTTTGAAGATTATGTTTGGGAAGTAATAACACCATCACTTCCTGCACCTCTTGGCCTTGGAGGAAGAGATCAACCTTTGGAGCACCTAGAAGTGTGGACACAAAGGCTGTCACTTACATCTTCAGATGTGGTAACTTCCATATGCAAAGGATTTTACAGGCGGAAACAAAGCCATAAAGCAGTTTGTGGTGTCTCTGTGACTACCAGTGTACCTAGAGGTTATATTCAGTGTTTAATGAAGTATTTAGTTGCCAATGGCCTCAGTGACAGTCTAGTCTATTAAACATTTTAACAACAATAACAAGCTATAAATTACAATTAATTTTCTGCTTCTGTTTGATTTTATTTTAAAGCAATTTAAAATTGGTGTGTGTTGATATTTCAAGCCAATTACTGGCTAATACAATGTTTTAATTGCATTATTTTTGAAGCAGCTGAAAGGAATCCAAGCATAATAGTTTAAGTCATTGTTTTGTTTAAAATAACCCTGGCATTGGGAGATTGGGTCTCAAGACACTGCTTTTCAAATTGCTGAAGAATTAGAAAGGGTGAGTATCTTGTGTGAAACTAAAAATGTTATGCAGTCTGGTAGTGGATAAAGTTTATCCAGTTACATATTAGAATGCCATTTAATATTTGGTCAAATTCTTTAAATGTCAGAGAGCAAGGCAAGACTTAGGCAGTGTATTTAAACATCTAAACTTTGGGCAGGTAAAATTAAATTCAGTTCAGGATATCTGATGGAAATAATTTCTGACTATAAAACATAAAAGTGCTAAATAGTATTAATACAATTGTTACCTTTGTCTGATCTATCAAGCAGTATTCTTCTAATATATGCAATTCTTTGTTCCATAATAATAAAACATGAGTTCTTCTGTTGCAAACACCTCCAACAATCTATGTGATCACTTACTGCTAATTCACTTTTTTAACATTCTAGTAAATACTATTTCAAGGAATGTTACCACCATTCTCTTACTCTTTCATTTCCTTTTTTGTAAAATGTGTTGGAAAATCCAAAACAATAACATCTATTTGGAGAAGAGCGTATAGATCAGAGCAAATAGTTCATATAAACTTTTCCAAAGTTTATTTTGTAAGAATTTTTTACTTCTTCATCTGATAAATAATTCCCTAAATGATTTATAATTTCTTCCAACAAATGTTACCATTTTATAACTGTTAATATATGCTGCATAAAATCAATTTAATATAAGATAACGACAAAACCATTGCAATGAATTTAATCCTACGGGTAATACCAATATTGTGACATTTTTCCTCAAACTCTGCTTGACAGAGAAATAATAGCAAAAAATAGGAAAAATGTTCCTGAAACTGACTAGCTGAAGGAAGAACAAAAGAAAACATGGATTAAGAAATAGTAAAGCACTTAATTTTGAATCAGTTAAACAGTGAAGTCATAACTTTGTAGCGTCTCTTTTGCAAACTATTTTTGCAGTAACTGTTTCTTGAGAACATTATGGCTGCACTATCTGTGTTAAATACAAAATCTCAGCCTGAGAAAGACAGGTTTGCACAATCAGAGGTGTAGGTTGTTCTTGGGCTGCAGTGTGTGTGAGGCAGGAGTTAAGGTCAAACTCAGGAAAAGATTAATATAAGTAATTTGAGTGTGTATGAACACAAGTGAAATAATTTGCTTATGGTATTCCAATAAGGCAGTTAGTTTACACAAACTATATCTTTAGTTGAAATTACTGTTTTGATTTTAATTGGAAATTACTGATCAGTGCCAACTGCAGACTTAGTTAATAGGATTATTATTGCACTATTGACATTCATTATTTTTAAGAGCCATCTTTAAACACCTAATCACATTGAACGGCATCTTTTTTTCCATAAGCACTGTCATGAGCGCTTACACAGGAATCTTACTCACTGTGAGAAAGTTGTAAGAGTTGGGAAATCAGAGTCTAAGTTACTATGACAAATTCCATGATATAATAGTGAGTGACTATCTCCACATCTGTTTCCACGTGCTGTTTTAATCCCCTGATATCTTCATGTATCTTTTTTATTGACTTGGACAACATTCATTTCAGGAGATAGTCGTCTTCATCATCTTTGGCTCTTAGTGGTTGAATTTACTTAATCAGATACAGGTGTCTTCATCTAAACTCATACTTAAGACATCATTTACTGTCAGAGTGGATAAGGTGCTTCTTAGTCATATCCTAGGAGGAGCTATTTCTCTCCGTCTCCAATACAGTCTGGTGTGATAGTTCTACTGATCAGATGCCTCTACTTGGAAGAAAAATTTCTAAGATAAATCCATTCTACATGTGCATGTGCTGAAATGTGCACTGGTGCTTCTATTTTAAAACTCTCTGTTATGAAAAGTACGAAAAAAAAAAAAAAAAAAAAGAGTGCCAAATCTCTACAGATTACCTGCAAAACTGTTGCAATTTGATTCTCCCAGATCAACCACTGGCTGATATGAAAAATTTTGTCCTCTAAAGAGAAAAAAAATGATTCTTTTACTGTCTGTCAACATGAACTATTGGGAACCACCTCTCAATGTGGTGATTACAACAGAAGAAAATGGAAGAGACAAAACCAAATCTATTTAGTCTCCATTAGACTTGGGACTAGGGACATCTCTTTTCTGCAACATGTCAGGTGCTGAGAGCGTGACTTCTTCCACAGCCAACTGTTTACTCTGTCACAATTTATCTACTCCCAGATGTAAATGTGCTGAGAAAGATCACAAAGGACCACCACTTAAGTGCTGACTGGCAAATATACCAGATTTGCACATCCTATTATAAAATGTGCACAAGACCATGTAGGCTTCCCCAGATGATTTTTTAATGTTTTGAATTCTTTGTGATTTACCTCTATGGGCGTTTAAAAAATTCAAGAATTCAGAACTCTGGACATTGTTTTGAAGGTTATAGGTTAGCTATGACTGATGACCTGGAATCCCACTGTACCATTTTTTTCTGGTGCTCATGCCATATGCTATAATTCATGATTGCTTCTATGTGTGTTTTTACTACGTAATTCCTCATATACATGACATTTAAAGTTGCCTTCTGTCTAAACATTTTTTACCAGAGAACCTCAATTCTTCAAGTATTCACTTAAATTGAATAATTTGGGGAGGTAAGTGTGGCAAAAAAAAAGCTTTAGATATAAAACAGAGTGGAAAGTCATAGAACCTATTTCTTTTTATTATTGTTATTTCCACTTTGAAGTTACCATGTACAGAATGAACAGAAGATATTTATGGTTTTATTTCACCAAGCCTTTAAACAGAGTTTAGGTATCTTTTTTTTTGGAACTGTTTTGTGACGTTAATAAAATATATTTGCTGTTCTGATAGAAATAGAGACAAACTATGACCCTATGCCATAATACAAGAAATAATAAAAAAACTTGTCCTTGTCATCTCAGTCACCAAAATCAGCTCATAAGCAAAATGGGAAATTTTTCCAACACTGTCTACAGCATTCTTTGTAGCCAAACACTGACTACATGTTTTACAGCAGATGCAAAAATTATTTCTACCGATTCTACTGATAAAGTGACAGTGTGTGTTCAATGCTTATCACCCCTCAGCTATCAAACAGGCTTGTTTATCTGGGGATGACCTGAACTGTCTGATTGTCTTTAACTCAGTAGACACTTTATTTTAAAGAAAATTTTTTCTCTGCAGGTGGCCTTAGGATTCTGTATGTAAATTACTGCTGTTTTTTGATTTGATGTAAGAAAGAGAAACCCGCTAATCGTGGAATAGCCTACATGAAGACCAGTAAATTATTTTTTATATTCTCATCATTTCCTTCCATCTTTATATATGTCTTCACTTTAAAATGAAACCTGCAAAAGATATTGATTTTTTAAGTTTTCCGCCCTTTTTTAATCTGTTAATATTGTAGATATTGCAGAATGTAGATAATTGGTAGTTGCTATATGTGGTTATTACTGTTAATTCCAAGCAATTAATTCAACTGCTGAACTACTTTACTGTGTTGTGTGTTCTACATAAATGTTAACACTTTTCAAACACAATGGTTGCTTTGTTAATTTTATTTATAGCTCTTTGCCAGTTTTCTAAGGTTGCCTTAGTGAGTGCCTTTGGAATGTTTTGATGGTTCTTACTTCAGTGAATTTGGAAAACTGCCTGGTTTTTTGGTGCTAAGAGTGAAGCTTTAAATATTAGACACGCCAGGCGCTACTCACTGAAAAGAAAAAAATATTAAAAAGAATGTTGAATTTTGAAAATAGTTTTGAAGCCCTGAAAAAATGCTGTTTATAATATTCTTACACTGTTTAACCCATACAAGATTTTAAGAGCACTTACTTTTGTATCGGATGTACTGTAGCTAAGTATTTATTTTGACATTTGCTCATAGTATTTTCCAAAAAGGCTGTAACATGATTTAAGAGCTTGATCTATGCAACAGGAGAGGCAAAAGTACCTTGTTCCCATCCCTTACACAGCTACAGAAGGATTTGCACTACAACAATCTGTGTTCAGGCATAGAATCATAGAATCATAGAATGGTTTGGGTTAGAAGGGACCTTAAAGATCATCTAGTCCTAACCCCCCTGCCATGGGCAGGGACACATCCCGCTAGACCAGGCTGCCAAAAGCCCCATCCAGCCTGACCTTGGCATCTCTCTGCAAGGTTTAAACACAAACATGGAAGTAAATTATTTCCTCTGTCAGATATATTTCTTCACTCCTTTAACTTTTAATATTAATGTCAGACTTAAACTGGTCTGTAAACAATTCAAGTTCACTACAAACAGTAGTTTTTGTCTTTTTTATTTCACTGCATCACTGTTGCCTCCGTAGTAATAATCAGTTGCAGTGTACTGTCTTAGACCCTGCTCTCTCTTCTTCTCCACACACACAAGATTTTTCTTTGTATCAAAACTTGTATCCCACTTCTTTTACCTACAGATAGACAAAGCAATCTTCACTGCCATTCATGTTTTGAGCATCAAATCACTGCACTGTAGACATCTCAGGTGCTACTTACCTCACATAGGGCTGTAGTTACCCCATACTAGTTACCTGATGCTAGTATCCCATGCTAGTTACCCCATACTCCCTTTTTGTCAGTGATAAGAAATAATGTTTCAGTGGAAAGAAATTATGATTAGATTAATCTGATCTATTAACACACATACTATACAGTGCTCAGAATTATGATGCAGAAATTTTTATTTCTTTCCATTTACTAAGATGTCCTACATGAGTTTTATAAATCTTAATTTGATGAGATTATTACTGCTCTTCCTTCTCAGTTTATCTTTTTCTGTTTAGTTCTCATGTCATTCTTCTGCAGTGTATATAAAACTAGTCAATTTTTTTAAAGAGAAAACAACTTCAGAGTTGAATATATTGGATTTAAAAGCTTTCAAAGGGAAGATTCTAGGTGCAGGCATTATGTCTGCTGAAATTGATAAAGAAAGAGCAGAATTAACCAATGAATTATGTATTCATTCTGAGCAAATGCATGAATACAGATAAGTAGCCCAAGCAAGGGACTTTACAGTCAGTTTTTCTGTCTCTTTCTGTAACCTAAGAAGTAAGTAAGTATTTCTACCAAAGAAAACTTGAAAAAAATGAATGCAAATTCAATGATAATGGGAAAATTTCACTTAACTGAGGGAGATGAAAGAGTAGGGAGATACATTACAGATTCCTCTGTTCAAATCAAGTACTTAACAACAGAATAGTAGCTTAATTGTAGCGAAAGAACACAGATTTTAGTTATTTTAGATTGTTTTGGGTTTCAGGAGATTCTAAGCCTCATTGCATCAAAAACAAATTGCAGGACCTTCTTTTTTCACCTTACGAAACTCTTGGGCTTTTGGCTTAGCCAGATACCTTTTGTGAGTCCTCATTGCTGTGAGCAAGTGACTCAGTGTGCAAAAGACAGTCACAGAGCTTGTTGAAGTTAATGGGTTTGTCAAACAGTTTCAGGCTGAATGAAACAAACGATTAAGTCTTTTTATGTATCAAAGATAGCTGGAAGCAATGGAATAATCATCCAAGACAAATAGCATATCAGAGTTAGTTTGAACACAGGCTTTGGAGATATGAATAGATTAATTTATGTCTATTCTAGGTGTCCTGATTTTTAACATAGTTGTGAACATGTGACAAATACAAAATGTTATGTCACCACTTCTAGGTAAAAGAGGGCTAAGCATCCTGTTTATAAAACCCCATTTCTTAGTGAATAATCAGCACACATCTCATACTTCTCAACGCACCATCTGCTTAGTTTTACACAGTTGACATGGTGTAATCTGTGTCACTTTTAATGCTCTAAATATTGCCTCTCTATACACATATGAGGCTGACTGAGTGTGATGCTTGTTTAAAGTTGCAGGCATTAGGCATTCGGATGGCAAAAAAGATGGGGTTTAGCGGAAGGTGGGAAAGACCTGAAGAAGTAACTCTTAATGTCAGTGTTCAGAGGTACAAAGCTTTTTGGGTAAACAGTTCTCTGCCTCTCAGATTGTGGAGCAAAGAAATCGTATCCTCTTTTATTTCAGTTGCAACTGAAAAGAGTAAACTCTTTAAGAGTAAACTGAAAGAGTAACTGTGTTCATATTCCTATTGTAAATAAACAAGTCTATGAATGCAGGGAATACATATTTGGTATGTAACCAATTCATCCTCCTAGCAGAAGCAGCTCTTCCTCCCTGAGTATTAGCCAGCTATTCAGCCCAGCTTGGTAAACTATCTATAATGTTGCAGCCAACATTACTTTCGTTGCCTGCTGACTTTTCCTACTCTCCAAATCCCCCTGCTGGCAAACCTTTACTACTCTACTAAGTTTAATTTTCCAAGATTATTGCTTTCAAGGGCCTGCAGAACTGCCTGCATAGACTTTAATAGAGTCACTTAGGTGAGCAAGCATTTCTCATCTGGAGTGAAGCTTGAAGAGTCCGGCCAGGAGAGAACAGCAGGCTTTTTTCTACAGCCAATTTAGCTGCTATGCATTAAGTAGTCTTCCTTGACCCCTTTTCATTAGTAGTTCTCTTCCTCCTGACAGACAGCTTTGAGTCTTGCCACAGCCTGAGATGGGAGCAAACACAAGTATTCATTTCATTTATATATCAAATTCGTAACATACAGGAACACACTATTTGTAACCACAAAACAAACAGTGAGTGACACATCCAATGTTATGTTGTATATGTATATTTTTATATTTACCTATTTATCAGTATTGTAAAAATATTTTCTCCTTCGCAGTTTTGCTCCCTGGAACATAGCAGGAACTTGTGCATATATAGTGTCAAGCTCCATCAGGCAGGATATTCAGTACTCTAAAGTAAATATTGTTCCATATACTTTTTCTGTTTCCTGTCATTGCTTTAACTACTGCAGAAATACAAGTAACTGATCTGAAGAACATTACTCCGTGTTTATTGATTTGTGGATGGAATCACAGAATTTTACTTGGGTGTGAGATTGTGCCCTTTGCACAGCAGGGTTTAGCATTACAGGTATTCACTACCCATTAAAAAGCCTCTCATGATCTCCAAAATCTGGTCATATATGCAATATCAAACCTCTGATTCTATAATATAAGAATTTTGTTTGGTTGGTTGGTTTTTAAAATATATTACATGACTGACAGTCTAAGTAATGGAAAGATGTATAATATTTCTGCTTCAAAAATACTGTTCTGATTCTGAAATTGCAGTTGGAATGACTAAGGTAAATAACAGAAACTGTATTTTTCCTGAGTGCATCAATTTCTTAAGGAGAAAGAGAACATTGAAAGGCTATACCTGCTTTAAATTCATTTTACACAGAAGAAACAAAGATGACAAAATGATGATAATTCCCTTCAACATGCTTACCTGCTTGCTTCGTTCATGAAAATACCTCTAATATAAGGAAAAGGGTGTTTGCATCCCCCCATATGTAGGCTTCTACAAGTAACATCTGTGCTTTAAGCACCTGTTACTTGCTGATGATCAAAAAAGTTCCTCTAGACTGTGGATACTGTTTGACCTCCAGGAGAAGCCTCTTTCTCCACTGATAAGAACAAAATAATGTAGAAGGGTTTTTAAGTTTTTTGCACCTAGAGAAAGTACCTGAAATCAGGTGGTGTGACTACCTGCCTAAATACGTTTCCTGCAGAATTCTGTATCTTGCTTACGAACTTTTTCAGCTTCGTATTCTATTTATTTCCTTAAGATTAGGTTCACTGAAGGGAGGAGGTAAAAACCCCACATAAGAAACAAGGTTCTTATTCCTTGTCTTGTTTAATAATTTACTTCCTGTCTTCTCTGCTTTTTAATTTCTTGTATTTTCTTCTCCACAGTGTGCCAGAAGTGCTTATAACTAGTAGGACAGCATTTTAGTTGAATCAAAATAATTTATTTTTTTTATAGAAGACATGGAGGTGATTAGGGACAGCCAATGTGGCTTTACCAAAGGCAAAAGGTGTCTGACTAATCTAGTAGCCTTGTATGATGAAGTGACTGCACATGAAGTGGAAAAGGGAAGAGCTACAGATGTCACCTACCTGGACCTCTGTAAGAGGTGGTCCCCCACAACATTCTTGCCACAAAATTGGAGAGATAAGGGTTTGATGGATAGACTGTCAGATGGGTAAGAAATTGGCTGGATGGCCACATCCTAAGAGTTACAGTCAATGGCTCACTGTCAAAGTTGAAACCAATAAAGAGTTGCATCCCTCAAGGGTCTGTACTAGAACTAGTATTATTTGTTATCTTCATCAATGACATAGACAGTGGGATTGAGTGCACCCTCAGCAAGTTTGTAGATGACACTAAGATGAGTGGTGCAGTTGATTGACTTGAGGGAAGGGATGACATCCAGAGGGACCTTGACAGGCTTGAGGAGTTGGCCTGTGTGAACCTCATGAAGTTCAACAAGGCCAAGTGCAAGGTCCTGCACCTGGTCCAGGGCAATCCGCAATACCAATACAGAGTCGGGGATGAATATACTGAAAGTCGCCCTGCAGAACAAGATGGATGAATCAATAATATGTGCTTGCAGCCCTGAAACCCAACTGTATCCTAGGCTGCATCAAAAGAAGTGTGGCCAGCAGGTTGAGGGAGGTGATTCTGCCCCTCTACTCCAGTCTTGTGAGACACCACCTGGAGTACTGCATCCAGCTCTGGGGTCCTCAGTACAAGAAAGACATGGACCCCTTGGAGCACATCAAGAAGAGCGCCACACAAATTATCACAGGGTTGGAATGCTTTTCTAGTGAGGAAAGGCAGAGACAGAGAACCCTGGAGAAGAGAAGGCTCTGGGGAGACCTTCTTGTGACCTTTCAGTACTTAGAGGGGGTTTATAAGATAAGGAGAAACTTTTTAGCAAGGTCTGTAGTGACAGGACAGGGGCAATGGTTTTAAACTGAAAGAGGCTCGGTTTAGACTGGACATAAGGAAGACATTTTTTACATTCAGGCTGGTGAGAGACTGGCAAAGGTTGCCCAGAGAAGTTGTGGATATCCCATCATTGGAAGTGTTCAAGATCAGATTGGATGGGACTCTGAGCAACCCAATCTAGTGAAAGACGTCCCTGCCCATGGCAAGGTGGTTGGACTAGAAGATCTTTAAATCTACCTTCCAACCCAAACCATTCTATAATTCTATGATTCTATGACTCTATGATTATTGTTATACAAAGTTAAGGGGTTATTTTGTTTTAAACTCATGTATAACTTGAGGCAAAAATATGTTTAAAAACTGAAACTAACTCCAAAACAGGAGAAACAAATTTCATGCAGCTTTTTCAACATTTTTGTCTCTGTTCTTAGTGTTAATTTAATTGTCTGTAGATCCACTACTAGGACTATATTGATATAAGCATAAAACAGTGAAAGTCCCTAAATGAAGGATCAAAGTGGGCTCAGCCACAAATTTCCAGGTAGGGGTGGTCTTGTCCCATGAACTGTTGACTTCCTATGAGCTTTCCTATATTTCAGTCATTCCTTGTCCTCCTCTGGCACAGCAGCAATTTACAATAGGAAAAGGAATTTTAGTAGTAAAGAGAGTAACAGAGAACTACTGCAATCCAACACTGAAGGTTCAAAGTAAATTGTTTAAAGCAGGATCTCTGCAGTGATTATATGGTTAGGGGACAGAATTAATAAGAAAATCATGTATCTGGAAGCCATTACCACAAACCAACACACAGCAATGTAGTATTTTCTGTAATTTTAAGTATGCCTGCTTTTTGCAGGATTTTTATTTTGTTATTGCTGTTTAGTTAGCTATTTCTATACCATTAGCCATCATATTGCCTTGCTTCTAGCCTGCACTCTAAGTCTGAATCATGCACAGTATTATTCACATATTGTTCACACTCCAAGGCCAGATGAAGAGTGAAGCCATACAAGGTCTCCCAGGAACTAGGAGGTGATACAACAGGAAACACTGGAAGAAACTGTGGTTGATTCAGCGTAAAGGTGTCCCACCTTTTAAGAGTTATGTCTTAGATTAAATCCTTTCTCAGTCTTCGAGGAATGCAAAACAAACATTCTCCTTTCATGCGCTGTCTAATGATACAGCAAAGGTATAGCCATATTCCCCTAAAGTCATTGTGGAAATAGCCACATTTTTTAGAGGTAGTGGGTTTGATTCTTTTCTCACTTGCTTTTCTTCAACACTTATGTATTTCTCTGTCTTCTCTTTCCATTCCTCACACCATTTTGGTAGTTGGCTGTTCAAAGAAAACACCGTGGACCAGGCCTGAATGAAAGATCTCTGATGTAGTTCCACGCAAAATAGTCACATATTTTTAGTAATTTATATGTATATGTTATTTAGAAATGTTTGATGAGGTGAACTCAAGAAGTCTCCTCCCCCATCTCCACAGCTCCAGAACTGCTTTACTGAACAACATGCATGGCAGATGACATCAGGTGACAAGGTATGGTGAGGATGGGGGGGAGGTCTTCTGAAATGTGGGCATCAGCAACTGGCATTCCAAAGCAACCTCGAGCTTCGCATTCCAAGTGTGGAAGCCTTGAATCAGAAAAGTCACTCAAAGGGCGGGAATGAAAATTATTATCATGGTCACAAGTAGCAATCCACATAAAAGCACATGTGCATATTTCAAAGCACTTAAATCCTGGCAGATACACCTGTGCCACCTGTGTGCAATGTTCTCTGTAACACAGGAAAATGTGAGAAAAGGATTTGCAATGAAAGAAAACAGCTCTTCTCCACCTGAAAAAGTACTAATTGCTAAAGCGGTGTGATTCAGAGAAATATATGAATATTTTATATTTCTCTTCATTAGAACTTTAAAGCTGAGCCAAGATCCATTGTGTACCAGTGGATGCAATAGCTGGATCACATAGTTAGTGGATACTTAATTACAAAGCATCAGAGTTCTAACTGAATATAGTATTATTATTGAGCAACTGTGACGAGTCTGCTGTCCTTACATTACTGCACTTTAAAAGTAAACCAGGTTCTGAATCAATACCTAACAGCTTAGAAACATCCCATATTTTATTAATTTATATCTATATTTTTATATAGTAAAAAAATATAATCTGAACTAAATGTTATTGGGAGAAATTTGTATTATAATAGTCTTGGACTTCATAGAGGTTCATGAACGGGAAATCTGCTTGAGAATTTAGCTTGTGGTAGTGAGTGAAAAACAAATAGTCAAGCAGGGGGAGCTCACATTAAATGCACCTGTCATTACAAAGCATGAAATAGTTCATCTCTATGACAGAGAATAGAAGCAGCTTCACATCTGGATCACATGAATAATTAATTCACCTTTTGTTCAAGAGCATGGTCTGAATAGAAGATATATGCAAAATGGCATGTTACCTTTACTTAAAACCACATTTTTATGGTGTGATTTAACTGCACTGTGGCCCAAGAAGAGAAAATTCCTCTGCTATTAATCTTTAATAAGCTACACCAAATAACAGAGCTGTAATTCAACAGGCTACAGCAAATAATTCCACATCACCTTGGATGTTATATAACAATAATTAATTGAGAAAATATTGCCAATACAAAAAGACAAACTGTTTGGACTGTATACAAGGATGCTAGTTTATAAAAGGTTGTGACTAAAATTTGATTAATGCTGGTAAAGAAACTCACTTTCCATTGCCAAAAGTATCATCTATACTTGTCTGGGTTGAAATACTTCAACTTTAACACAGTAAAACAAATCAGTTACATGTAACTGTTTCATGATCACTTTATGACATTATGCGTGCATTGACCTCAATAACCCACACATTCCCAAACCTAATTTTATAAATGTAGCACAAAACCACTATTTGTGTTAATAACAGTGATAGTTATAATTAATAATTTGCACCTTGGCTTAAAGAAGCTGAAACCTCAAATAACCAGAAGAAAAAAAAAGATCCAGATCCATACAAATGAAATAAATCCTAAGTCTTGTAGGTACCTTTACAATAAAATAAAATAAAATAAAATTAAATTAAATTAAATTAAATTAAATTAAATTAAATTAACAAAACACACAGAACCATGCTTTCTGTAATGAAAACTTCTACATAGATTATGGAAATATATCTTTACTTATCTGCATTTTGTTAGCAGACACCAGAAATATGTTGGTAAAAAAACAAGAGTGCTCTGTCTACTCGATTATGATCAGATCCTTGTTTGCCTATATTTTATATATGTTTGTATATATTATATACAGAAAAGGAACTATTCATGAAAGTTAATGTAGGAAGACAGGAAGAAAATACGAGTACTGAAGTAAAGAAACTAGGCATAACTGTCTTCCAGCTCATTTGTGCAAGTAAGTCATTGTATTAGGCACAAGGTTTGGATTCAGGACACCTAGATTCAACGCAAGATTCAAACATAGGCTTCTTCTGTAAATTAAGCATATCACCTATTCTGTATGCGTGTTTCATTTTTCAGTCCTTTAAGCACAAATCAATTACTGTTTTACAATTATACACATAGTTCATTACTACAGGAGAGAGACACACCTATTTCTCTAGACAGACTCTAAATGTTGATCAGAGCAGATCTTCTTGTTATTTTGCTGCTTTTTAAACTCTAGGTTAGCCCTCTGAAGTCTCTAAAGAGGAAAAAAGAGGTGGGACAAACCATTTTTTTCCCCTGAAAACTGATTATTCAATTTGTTCCAGCAAAACTATTGGCATGGATAAGTTGGTCTTCTGTAGGCAACAATAACTGAAAGCACATATTGAACAGGAAGTAAAATAAGAAAGAAAAGAACAAAACAAAGCAAAACAACACACTTGCTGCAAATGAACAACTATTCATGCAGCCTTGAACTTTATCTACGTATACCCTGCAGTGTTAATCTCTAGTACTCAAATGTTCTTTCATTTATTCTTCCAATAATTAAAAGAACTATTTTACACAACACTAAAATTTCTTCTCCCTGGATATAAAGTATACTTTTAGGAGAACACTTTTTATATGCAAGTTTGAGCCCCCCAAAATTGTCTGCAACATCTCTATTGTGATGATTCTCTGATGAGAAATTACCAAAAACTGAAAATAAGGCAAAGATCTACCTATCACAATCTGAAGCCTCTACAGAACAATCTAAACTTCAGAGGTTTCAGAGGGTTTTGGTGGGTTTTCTTTTTTTCTTTCTTTTTCTTTTTTCCCCCAACAAAATAGTCTGCTATTTATACGGAACTTTCCAGACTATATTTAATGCCAGAACATAGACCTGTAATGCAGCCATGGAACATGACAGAATGTATGTTTTAATAAACTTAGTGAGAAACATCTTGGAAAACAAAACAAGTGCAATGGTATTAATTTGAGTAATGATTTAAAAAATGAGGTCCTGCGTGTGTAGCAAACGCAGGTTTCCATGACAAAAGACTAAAACTGACCTTTAGAAAAATATATTGGCTTTACCTATAGGAAATCACAGATTACATTGATGTCACACTTTTTGCACTTCTTTGTCCCACAAATACTGTTCCAAGTAAAAGATTCAGAACAAAAACTCATTTGCTGAAAGGAAAGTCTTATTAAATATATATATATCATAAGGATTCCTTTTAGGGATGCCTGATGAAAGCTACTTAAACATCATCTTTTCATTGAGTTAAATCAATTTCATATTTCTTCAGAAGCTCAGTTACAAATCAGACTTTGAAACTGATGCAGCATAGCTTGCTGTTTTAACAGCAGTTCTCAAGGTACTTAAAATAACCTCTACTGACTTAAGTGTCAAGAGCAAATTATTACTCTTTATTCTTGTTAGCACTACAAAGGCAAAACCATGGCTATGTTATTTCTTCTCAAGTGTAATTGTGAAAAAAAAAAGTATTGATTTATAACCAGTAAAACCTGTGCAGGCCCACTGGCTATAATATTTTCTAGCAGAAGAAAGCTGCTAAATTTTTCTCTTCGAAGTTATAAAATGAAGAGTATGACATGAAAATCTACTGGTCTGAGATTGTTATGACTGACCTGAAAGAACCTCAAAGCAATGACTGATTTGATAGGTAATTAATAAATAACTGGAAATTTATCTGTAGAGTGTGCTGAAGTTTTGAGATTCCTCATCATTAATAATAAAACACTGAGATATTTCCTAGTTCTTCAAATACATGCATATGAATGTCTGATGTCACTAACGTTCACAAGTATAAGCTCTTTATGGGCTGAGACATGGCATGTTATGTTTATGTGGCGGTCGGCATGGGTTGGGCTTGGCTGACAATAGCGTTAGCACAGGAACTGCAGTTAGCCCTGGGAGGGAATGGAGGAGCATTTTGAGTCTAAACAACTTGTTGGTCACTGGGAAAGTTGCAAACTTGCCTGGAAGCTTCCAGAGGAGCAGATTATGAGCTCCAGAGATGGCAGCAGCCAGCTGTCAGGCACCACAGGTCAGTCAAGAATAGGTTATTCTCTACCCAGTCCCATAACTGAACGTGTCCAGAGTCACATGGGGACAGACTTGAGGAATATCAGAAAGAGGTGCCAGGGAGAGAAGCCCAAGAGACCCCTGGGGACTGGAGAAGAGAGAGACAAAGAACAAAAGACCCCAGGAGAACCCAAAGCCCTGGCCCTGGACTAAGCACGGTGATGCTGGAAAAGCTGTACTGACCTATAAGACTTTTCTCCTGGAATGCTTCATATTTGCCGTGGGACAGGAAAGTAGCATGAGGAAACACTGTGCTAGCCTGCATCAATTCTGGACTGCATCATACCTCCCACAGAACAGGTAAGTCTTGTAATTTGAAAAATTGCATTGACCTGTGATTAAAGTGTTTTGGTATTTTCATCCACAAATTCTCCATATTGCCACTTTGGCCTTAAAATATGACACTTTTAGCTGTTGTAAGATCTTTATACACAGGGTTTATGACACAGTCACAAACAAGGCAGTGAGTTTTCCGATCATTTAAGTGACACACATAGAGTTTTGTCAGATAATAAAGAGACCGCATCAGAAAAAAGGTCTACAGCTATCTAGAATCTTGACAGATAAATGTCATATGATAGAAAAATATATATTTTATCAGGAATGGATTTTTAATGAAACACTTTTGAGAATTTGAAATAAAATTATTTAAGTTCTCTTTAGGCAGAATGAGTGAAAAGAACAAAGACCACAAAATCAGAAAAGCTGCCATCTGCTTGTCTTGAAAGTTTTTTCTACCCCTGATGAGGGTTTTTAGTGATAGCGCAAGTCCTGTATGTCATTTAAGCTTTACAGTCAATGTAGAAAACCTAAAGAAAGGTTTGTAGAACATTACTATTTATTTGTAGCATGAGTGCATAGATATTTATTGGCGTTCTGTCATATTATTTTGTTATCTTATAAAAGATTGTGGCAAAAGGTGAAAATAGTACCACAATTGACATTAACGCACTTTTAGAACAAGCTATAAATGGAGAAAATAAATTAATATATTTTAATTCTTCCACAAAAGCACTAGACTGCGAGGACAACCTTTAATGACTTTACCACAGGCTACAAGAAACATTTTTTAGGACCTCCAATACATTTGAAATATGTAGGGCTTTTTATTTAAACTAATTTGAAATAAGTGTAGAGTTTTTTGTTTAAATTAATTTTATTTAAAATAGATATTTTAATTGATCCTGTGAAAGTCTTCTGCCTCCCAACATAGGCACAATATATTAGTATAACCAAAAGGTGGTCTCTGCCTCAGGAAACAGTTTATTGTACTGATCACTCATATCGTTTGCTCTACCTGCTGTGTTCCTGCCTGATCACTGTATAGTCTTTGGTATCCTTATATTGTTTTCACCAGAAAATGTGATACTGTTCTCTCCTCAGTTTAATCATAACGTGGTCAAATCCGAGCTTGCTGTTTCCTCCTCCAAGATCTCCATACTCTATGCTGGTGATGGAAACATCAACCTTGCCACTTGGGCCCATAGATCAGGCTCACCTAGGATTCTTCTGCTTTTCTGTGCATGCCCACTCCTACAACCTGCTCTCTCTTCTGCCTTCCCCCTTCCTGGTTCATCTTCATGAAAAGAAGTTCAAACTTTCGCTTATCTTCAGGATCCACTCCAGCTCTACCCCTTGCTGTTCAGTCTCTCATCTGTCAGCATCATTACCACTTTTACCAAATTTTTGTTCATCTTTCCTCTTCTGATACTCTAACTTGGTTCTAAATACATTTCAAAATACCTAAAATCCTCCTGATCATTACAAATAGCCATGATATTTGGCCATTCTTTCTTCACATTCTTAGTTTTGAGTTAAGGACAGCCCTATTGAACTCACTGGGATTACTTTTATTTTAGAATTTTTTGCAATAACTCTTGAGAATCACTAGTCTCTTAGATTGCTTTTCACTATAACGAAATATAGTGGACGATGTTCCAAATACATGATATTATGGTTTTCAAATTTTTAAATAGAAGATCATCAAGGTTTTGAGAAAAAAAAATAATCAAAAAACTATCTTGTGCATCTTGGTAGTTTAAGTTTACAAGAAAATTAAATTTATCCTAAGATTGGATAGAATCATAGAATCATAGGGTTGGAAGGGACCTCTGGAAATAATCTAGTCCAATCCCCCTGCCATGTCTATTACTTTTAGTTTTCCCATTTTATTTTATTTGTCTTCATTTTTATTTAAATGTTTGACATTTTGTTTTCTTTGTTATCTTTTCAGAGATCATGTTATAATGTATAATAAAACTCCTACAGAGATCACTTAAAAACATAACGTCCATAAATACAATTAGTCAGATGGACTGAAAGGTAGAATGGCTTTTCATTCATTCTCTGTCTTCAAACAGACAGCAAGCACTTCCATGAAGGTCTTGACAGATGATAAATGAAAACTAAGTTTTTCTTCCTAGCTAACTTAGTTTGATTGAAAGATAAACACAAACCAACTCCTATGTTTTATAGCTGGATTTACACAAACATACTGGTAGCAACGCAATTTAAAAAAAAAAGGAAACCAGAGATATGGTAATGTACCCAGGAAAAAGAAAAGTGAGAAAACTAAAACTCAAGCAATCAATCTAAACCAAAAAATCTGCCCCAGGGAATGTCTGTATTCACTGAGTGTGAATCTCAAGCTTCTTTCAAAACAACCCCAGAATGTGTTGAATTCGGTACTTTCAAATGAAAAAGCACTGTTTTTCCTAAAATGTTTGAAGAGAGGAGAGTGATTCAAGAAGTACTCAGAGAAAATGTAAGCAGCAGAAATTATATGAAGATTTCTTCATTAAAAATAAGAAATTATGCTAGGTTAAGACACAAAGAACTAGTCAGGTATTACTGACTAGACTAAAATGATGTGTATAACTATATATATAGCTGTACTCCTTATAATATAGTTATATAGATCTGATCAAAGTCATGATGCATTATCTATCGAATCCTAAGGAAAAAAAGCCCAACATATAACATAATAGCAAAACTGCATCAGAAAATCAATAAAGTGGATAGAAAAGAAGATTTCAGGCAAGAAACTTAGAGAAAGAGTATAGGAAGGAAACTAAGCTAATTTAAAATTGTTTTTGAGGGAAATAAACATAAACTTGGAAGAAATACACTGAACATATCAGAGTTAATCACCTGTTGTCGGTTAACGCCAGCAAGCAACTAAGCACCACACAGCTGCTTACTCACCACCCCTACCCACCCCCTGTGGAGGTAAGGGAGAGAATCAGAAGGGTAAAAGTAAGAAAACTCGTGGGTTGAGATAAAGACAACTTAACTTAATCGGTAAACAAAAGTTGCAATCACAAGCAAAGCAAAATGAGGATTTCATTCACTGCTTCCCATTAGCAGGCCGGTGTTCAGCCATCTCCAGGAAAGCACGGCTCTGTCGCACATATCAAGTTACTTGGGAAGAAAAGCACTCTAACTCCAAATGCTCCCCCTTCCTTCTTCTTCCCCCAGCTTTTATTGCTTAGCATGACACCGTATGGTATGGAATATCCCTTTGGTCAGTTGGGGTCAGCTGTCTCAGCTGTGTCCCCTCCCAACTTCTTTGGCACGCCCAGCCTACTTGCTGGTGGGGTGGTGTGAGACGTGGAGAAGGCTTGACGCTGTGCAAGCACTGCTCAGCAATAGCTAAAATATCCCTGTGTTATCTACACTTTTTGATCACAAATCCAAAACATAGCACTGTACAAGCTGCTATGAAGAAAATTAACTCTAATAATAACCCTTAATAATAAGAAGGAATATTTTCTGTTTTCAGAGAAAATAGAAGAGGATGTTAAATTAAAATATAAAGGAAAATAGTAATATTTATCAAAACTGTCATTGTAAGGTTGGTAAAGGTAGAGCCACTCTTTCTACCAGAGATGATCAAACTCCAAGAAAAAGAGATTACATAGAAGGGTAGTGAACCAATGACACTTTATTATGTTTTCAACATCATCATTTGAAAAGAAACAGAAGCAGCAAGTGCTGGGACCAGACAGTATCCTTACCAAGACCAGCACAGCTCCTCGTGGTTTTATCAGAACACCTTGAATGAATGCTGCACACCAGGGCAATGCCAGTTATCATGTTTTGAGCTACTGTCCTATCTCATATTTAACCACCATGAGGAATCTGTTAACACTGTTTGTATCAGAACATATCTACAACAATCTATTTAGGCAAAGATATTTCCTGTGAGATGCAAACAGAAAACAAGAGGCACCAAGGTTCACATTCTGAATGGCAAGCTAGTTATAAAACCTGTCAAATTCATGAAGAGGATCCTCTGGGGTACTGTGGATGGATTATTCAGGCCTGCGTTTCAAAATGTTGAAAATATTGAGACTGTCCGCTACTGCATATAATACAACATATTTTGGAGTTTTACTAAACATCACCAAAGACTGATATTTAGCTATTCTTGATCTCAGCTGGGGATCCTTCAAGGAAGGTTTTTTTCTTCCTGTTTGTTCTTCAGTATTTGTATTTTGACTCCCGTTTGGAAAAAAAAGTTTGTTGGACATTAGCAGGAAAAAGCATACACTATTATATGGGTAAAACCTAAAATACTTGCAGGGTGAGATTAAGAGGACTGGACCAAGATGTAAGAAGAGATGGTTGGAGTGAGTAACAAATGCTGTTTTAAAAAATATAGCTGGTGTGTCCTAGTTAAGACTAAGATTTAAATCCATGAACCAAAAGGTTTTGACTATATAATACCAGGCCCTTCACACAAACTTAGAATAATTGTGAAAAATAGGTGAAGAAAGATATAAATAAATAGGATGGTAAGCATGATGTGATATTATAATGCATACCATTAGTCACTGTTCAGTGCTGATGCGGAACAAACACCAGAAGAATCGTACCTAGATAAATTGTGTCCTTTGCGATAAGCACCACTTCTACACAGATTGAAAGAGGTAAGAACATTGCCTGAGCACCAGAAATGATTACATGATTTCATATTGGATTTCCACAGGCTGTTGGAAGCCAGACGATCAGACATTGTATTGATTCAAGAATCTTCCCATTCACAAAGCATACCCACAAAGAATATGAAAGAAACTGCTTTTTCATTGGACGAATACCTCTCAGAGAAAAAAGAAAAATTCATCCACAAATCTCATTTGCTAAGGAGAGAATCCATAAGAATAATGAGAGAAAAAGAGAAAAAAACCCTGTTAGAATGCTACCTGTCACATGTAAGTGCCCTGTGGTCTAAAAGGCCTTGTGGTCTTAATTTCCTTCAGCATGCTTTTACAAATACCTGGATTTTAACATTCAAGCCATCTTCCACATTTCTACAATATATTGACCTGCAAGTATACAACGGACATCAACTACTGAAAGACTTTATTAATTCATATCAGTAAGAAATAAAACAAACAAACAAAGAAAATAAATTTAAAAAGAAAAATTGAATGTATAGTAAATACTCATTAGAAAATATTCCTATCACTCTGTTTTAAAAGTTTTTAAATCCTACAGGTGTTATCACTGCCTCAAAACATTGTCCAGTGCAACTTTCTGCTCTTGCTAAGTAGAGCTGGTAAACACAGAAACAACAGTCTCAGTCTCAGCATTAGCAATTTAATTGCATTGATTGCCAATAATGAAAAATACTGAGGCTGAAAATGGAAAGTATGCTGACAGTTGGTTATTCATATGAGAAGTAACTTGTCCTTTTTCAGAAAAGAAAGACTTAAATTTTGGTTTTATATTCGGTGCTTGACTTAATACCTTAATTAAACCAACCCAGAAGAATAAACAAATCTTCTCTGACAGGGATGAGTGCAGGAACAATAATTTACTAATGCCTTTATCAGTACAAAATTAGGGAAAAAAGGTGAGAAAGTTAATGGATCTAACTCTCCCATCTCTTCTGAAAGTCTAATACTATACAAAATGTAACATATAAAAAACCAGAATGCAAAGGTGAGGGTTTTTATTATCACAGCAAATTTTAAGTAGAAAGGTATAAGGACTTATTAAAAGACCACTAAGAAGCTGAGGGATAAAATGAGGCTTCAGGAATTAAAAATATCTTTAGATAAACAAAGCAAATGAACTACAAAACATAATAACTGAAGAATAAAAGAAGTGAAAAAACTTTAAGAATTTTTAAATGAAGACGTGGTGCAGCAGTTAGATCTTATTTAAAAAAAGATGTCCCTTATCTTGAATGGATAGGAAAAATAATGCCTAAGCGTATGTAATGGAATCTATAGGACTTTGTACAGAAAGTATTTGCTGTTAAAGTTACCACAATTTACCTTTATTAATCTTTCGAAAAAATCCTTTTAGTTACTTAAGGAAAAATCAGAAACTAAACTGAAAACAAGTATCCCATTTATCATTTCAGATCTCAATAGAGCCACATATACCTATGGAAGGGCAAATATCTCAGAATATCACATACAGTAATATTTATAAGGATTATCAGGAACTTGTTCCTGTCTTTTTTGCAGTCAAACTCGAGGGGATAGTCTAATCTTTTCCTCTTTTAATATAGAAGCTGCTGAAAAAGGTTAATGAAGATAAAAGTAAGAGCTTAAGCAGAAATAGAAAAGGGAACTAGATAGGGAAAGGTGATGGGGTAACACTGGACTTTGGCTGCTTTTGTTTATTTGAGCTTTACTATCACTGCTAATTATTTCTTTTCGGGTAATCATTTGCCACTTCTGCACCCCCCATTACAGTGGAAGATTTACAATTATCTCTTTGTTTTAACTGAGCTATCTGAGTCTGCCTTTCAGCCTCAGCAGGAACAAGAAAACAGAAATACACCAATTTATACAGACAAATATTTTGCTCTTTGTGCCAAATTTTCTGAATCCATAAATTAAGAGTGTATACTCATTTAAAAAAATGGCCTGATTTGCATTGCAAAATTGTACTCATTGCAACAGCATGGGTGTAGGAACTGTCAGTTTTGATAAAGAATGCCTAATATTGATTTTGTTTAAGAAAACTCATTACTAATGTCAATAAGATTAATAAAATCAAAATAAAAGTGTGTCTACACAAAAGGTCGCATCAGCCCAGCCAAATGATCAAGAGAACTTTTACCATGGGCACAAGCCTTACACAAAGTGGAATATTCATGGATATTAATGCTTGAACACAAGATTAGTAAACCTGTAAATGTTTATATACATAGTTCATAGACTATTTGTGGACTATGTAGATCTCATAATTCAAGTAGATTGGAGTTGCACTGGTAGTCTATTGCTTTCTGTCGGGTGGACTCTAAAATATCAGTACTACACTACCAACCTAGATCCTCATTTAAACACCTACATCTAGATGACATTAATTCAACATAGCTTCAGTCTCTGTTGTTACATCCTGACTCATGACTGGAGTTCTTAGGCACAGCAGTAACAAAAATATCATCTGACTCCTCTTACTGTCATTCTGTTGCTACATTGCTGCTTACTAAGATCATAGAATCATTTAGGTTGGAAAAGACCCTTGGGATCATCGAGTCCAACCATCAACTCCACTCTACAAAGTTCTCCCTTACACCATATGCCCTAACACCACATCTAAACGAGTCTTAAACACCTTCAGGGATGGTGACTCCACCACCTCCCTGGGCAGCCTATTCCAGTGTCTGACCACTCTTTCTGTGAGGAATTTTTTCCTAATGTCCAGGATATATCAGTATCCAATGATACCGATCATATATAATGTCCAAGATATATAAGTAAACTCCAGAAGTGGAGCATAGAATGTAATAACAGTAGTATATTTATAATATGAATTGCACACAATGCCATGTGCATTCAAAACAAATTTGCATGATAGAATACAGTATGGAAGAAAAAAATTTTACACCTTTTCTTCATACCATAGCCATTCCATTTTTAAATCCCTTCCTTCCTAGATCTCCAAGTAGGGTAAGATACTCACTAAAATCAAGTGGTAAGGTCTTATTTTGAAATATACATGCTGTCTCACCACTCTTTCATGTCTGAAGAAATGCCTCTGCAGATATTGACAGATGAGATACACTCTTGCCAGTGTTATTTGCAGCCACTTCAAATATGAGCTCCTAGGACAAACTTTTCAAGACGAACTTTTCAAGCAGAAACTTTTCAAGAAAAAAAAAATAATAAACTGATGCTATTAATTTATGATATTTACACCTAAACTAATGCAGGGTTTACAAAGGTCAATCACCTTGATCGCAGGTCGCATCTATTTCTGTAGGTCCTTATTAATCGAAAACAAGTACAGATAATAATGCGAATTGTAATACCATCAAATGTGAAATGACAACAAGCAAATATGATGTAAGAAAACTTATGGTTATATTGGCAGCATCACTAAAAACGAGTTGCCACTATTTTGATGAGTATATTAGTATTTATGTGTTTCAAGCCAAAGAATTAGGGAACTAGAATCAGCAATGACAGGTCATCAGCAATGACAGAGAATAAAGATCTGTTGCAAGTGAATAGAAGGAGGTAGTATTTATATCTAATTAGATCTCACTAAAATATGGGAAACTCATATTTTATAGGAAATGCCAAATGTTTTAAATGTTCTTTCAGTCTAAATAAAGGTGAGAATTAAAAATTTGGCAGACTTTTTTCCACTAGAGACAGAATGTAATAATGAAAAGATATTCAACACTAATTAAGAAATAAGGCGAAAGCAGAAAAAAAAAAAACCCAAACCACTAAATACTTAAAACTTTCAACACTCAGATGCAATTTGTGGTTGAAAATTTCAATGTAATCCAGATGTTCCCTGTGCGTTTTTTTTCAATGGGATGTTTTCTAAGGTAAACGAGATCCTCAGGTTCTGATGACCTGGGTCAACTCCAAACTGTGGAGCGATGATGGCTTAATCTATTGTTGTCATTAAGTATTAAGTTGTATTTTAACTTGAATAACATAGTGACAGAACCAGCCAATCTGTACTGAAGGTTATAGTGTAATCATTTGTGAAATACAAATGACTACATAGTATGAGGAAAGTAGTTAAATCTAACCTTGCTAAAATAATGAATAATTTTTATTTGTAAAAACCATTGATGTAAACTTATTTTCTAGTTTGCAAAGAAAATGTAAGCTATTCAGTAACTTAGTTTTACCACTTCAAAAAATTTAGCTTTCTTATTAAGCTGAAATTATATTAAGTCTTTAAGGGGTGACATGTTTTTCGTAATTATTAAGCAAAATTACATATTAAGCTCATGCAAGAGGTTATTTTCTACTGTTTATAGTTTTGCATCTTTTATTTTATCTATTCCCATATAATTGCCGTCTTTTAATCGCTCTTTTTGACAGCCTCTATCTTTCAAATACATGCTTACTTTTATGCTTACCTATGTCTAAGGAGTTGTCAGAATGTGAAGTTCAGGTATAAACACAGTTGCACTAATAGAAAAAAAAAACAATTCTTTGGGTACGTTTCTTCTTAACAAACTTTAGCTAAAGTTAGTCCATGAAGAAGGAAATGTGCTTGCACAGGATTATTCATCCTACTGATTTCAGAAGCCTATTTTAGAATGGGATGAACCCCTCCCTGGAGTTGCCTGTATCTTCCTCTTAAGAGTAGAGGATACTACTATACTGTACTAAATATTTAAGTATAGAAGGGCTCAAATTATGTGATACATAACTGGTGAGCTCCAGTTACTCTAGAAACAAAATCACTCTGAAGAATTATTCCCCTTGAGGCCAAAAGAAAGGATCATTTCAGTCTTGTCTGTATATTCACATCTTTCTCAAGCCTCTCCTGGCTAGTGCACAGAGGGGAATGTGAGTCCTTTCTAAAGACAGCCTCCCTCGATGGGAATGGTGATCTGCCTCATAGCAGCAAAAATTTCTCAGTGAGCAGGTACACTCTGCAACTTTCATCCTGTCAGCTGTAGACGACCCTTTGGTCCGGTCAGCTCAGTACCATGTGCTCAATACCCAGCAACGGGCTTTCCAGCCAGCTGCCTTTTCTACCTCATTGCTACCCCCTCCCACAAACCACATCATCTGCCATATGTTTAGGGCCCAGCTGCATTCAGTTCTTTAAAAGGTAACTTGTAATAGCAGTGGGGTTCCTAAGGACCAGGCACTGATTAGTAGCTCTTGTCCAAAGCACATTCAATGCTTGCACAAGCAGCGAATCCATTCAGAAAATCTGCAATTTTTTTTTTTTTTTTTTTNTAAAGCTTACCTGGGCAACTATATGATAAATAGCAAATAAAGATATAAAGTCAACAGAACTGTGGCACATGGGGAAAGGATAAATAGAGGTTGGTCTTTATCTGGTGGTGGTGGTGATAAACAGGGTGAACCTGGGAGGAGAACAAAATAAATGATGTGATTGGGATTGTAGTGTGTTCCTGTTGAGCAAACCTGCGTAAGATCAGTGGGGTTTGCAGCAGAACAACACATCTGTCATTTCTTTTGATATTTGCATCTGATTTTACCTTTTGGTTCTGGCACCTACTCTGCTCTCCCTAATACCGGCAAGGTAATGCTGAGAGGGGATGGACCAGACACCCTCATTTTCTAACACCTGACACATACACAAACAGGGATATAAGATTAATTTCATAAAGAAGTCAGGCTGAGGTTCCTCTCTGGCACCTCGTTGTTCTTTCACTGGGAGCTGTTTTATGTTTTCATGCCTCTAATTATACTAGTGTTTTTAATTCACATTTACATTGGTCTGAGGTAAAAATCAGATGCCAACAGAGTTCCTGTAGCAAAATATTCCCCTAAGGCTTTGCTCTTCACTGTCGGTCTTTCCTGCAGCCAGGTGCCCTGCATAGAGTAAATATTAAGTACTAATATTTTTTATATGGTGGAGTTTTACATTGAAATTAGAGGAATGTGAAATGATCAAAATGTAAATTGACTTTCCACACTCAGTGGCAATGTTTTTCATGATTGCCATTGAATCTTAACTGCGCCCTTGTCATTACTAAAGCACAGATAAGGACAACTTTACCTTGAATGTTCTTTTTTCATAAAAAAGATCCAGCAGGGGCTGATAATTGGCACAGTCAGTTCTGTTACATCTTTCAAAGTTTGTGGTACAGGGATTGTTCCAGAATAAATGAGCATGCCCTTTGCGCATTCTCACATTCTGATGATTTCTGCCTGTCAGAGTGGTGGTTTTGGAGCAGAATTGTAGTAGCCACATACGAAAATAATTAGGTATATGTGACACACATAGAGGTTGAATAGTGGCAAAGTGCATAGGACAATTAGTGAAAATTCTTTTGAGTTTCTGAAGTGTTATATTGATGCTAAACCCAACACAGCTGGCCAGTTTAGTCAGGTGAGTGAATATATCCAGTTTCATTTGTCCTCATCTGTGTCTGATGTCTCATTGCCCATGACTCCTTTAAGTAATTTTCATATACTGTATCAATGAATGCTAAGTCTAACTCTATCCCTTTTATTTTTTTTTTTAGGAAACATGAAGTATGTTTCAAAGCACAAAGAGAAAACAGTGCACATGAGCTACATGCTTTGGACAGCAGATGATTTATGAGGCTTGACAAGGCAATTTACAGATTTTCTATTTCTGCATTCAGAATATGCTCTGTGTCTAACAGGAACTCCTGTTAATTACCACATGAAACAAAGTCATAGTTTTTGTCACATAAAATATGTAAGATTATTTTACAAAGTACACATTTGATCATGTACACATAGTTGAATGAGTTCAGAATCAGTGTAAAGGAAATTTGATAATGATTTGTCCCAGCTTGTAGTATATAAACCAAAGCAAAATCCCATTTCTCCGATAAGTAAAAAAAAAGTGGACAATAAAAAAACAAACAAAAACCAACGCAGCCACAGCAAGTTAGTTGATTAAATATATCTTGGCAGTTTGGGTCATATTTAAAGCCAACTTTGGGAGATTACAGGCCTGGATTTGCTGCATTTCTATTCTAATAATAATGCAACATAATGTAAGAGGATTGCTTCACAGGAGTATTTACTACTGAAGAGAAAATTACTTTTATAATTATACATCCTCATTAAAATTTACAGAAATGTTGAAGACCATAAAAAATAATAAAATTCATTAACAAATTATAAGGTTTGAATTCTCACAGTTACATGTGTGCAACACTTTCACTACTGTTAAAAGGATTTAGATATGCGCACTGAAGGATAAGCATAGCTGATTGATTTTTCAGTTGTAATTTGCATTGTAGTTTTTCCTGCTAAGGATTGTCTATGGAAAAATTGCATTTATTACAATTTGTCATGTTTAATGGTTTAAAAAATAAATTAGTTATAAAATTTCTGTCATAGAACATACCTGAATATCTTAATTTCTCTCTTCATTTATTCATTCCCTGTGCAAAATCTAATATTTGAGTAGTATGACACATCGTCTAACTGACATAAGGTTGTTTCTGCACCCTGTATATCTACCTTCAACCTGTCTTGATGCTAACCCTTTTTCTCCACTTGGAATTCATCTCATTGTTAAAAACCACACTGTCTTCTCATTAGAGGAACCTGTATTTCTGGAACAATAAAAATTCTAAACCTAACTGTTATAAACCACTCTAACAATGACTTCCTATTAACACTTATACACATACTAATTCCTGAGTCATGTGGTCCATAATACTTAAAAAAATTACTTTAAGATTAGCACTTAGCATTTTGGAAAGTGAGGATATTTGTTTCAGGAGAGTAAATATCCATTTGGAAAGCTCTGCTATACTCAATTTCTGTTTCCCACCAAGATTATCACTGCAAATGAAGGAATGGGTAAGTCATTGGCAGAAAAGACTCTGCCTGAGTTATTATGTTGAGCATATGAGTCCATTGTCTGCCACCACTTACACCCGTTTCACCTTATTTTGTTGCTGAAATGCTTCTTGATTTCTAAATGTTCATGAGATGTAAATGATTCTCATGGATCAATACGATCACGAGGGGTTTCCTTCATGGGCTTCACAAGAATATTTTTTTCTCTTAGGATGATGAGTTCTGTTTAAAGCAAGTATAAGATTTTAAAAGAGTGTAATATGCTTAATGCCACCAGTTCTATTTTTTTCTTATGAATGCCTCTAATCAATTTAGAGCTGCACATTGACATTTCAAAAACTCCAAGCACTTCTTCCCTGCTCTGGCAACTCTTCCCTATTTTTTCATGTGCCTATGGATTTATATAATATGACATGAACCAATCTTTTTCTTTTCCCAGGCTTCAAGGTAATTCATTCCAGAACTAGGTCTATAAGAGTGGTCTGAAACATAACTGAGCACGTGGAAGTGTCAAATTTTAAAGCACGTTACGAGGCATCCAGTGCTTTGAATACTTAACTGACTGGTATTCAACAGAGAAGAGCTGAAGAGATTATGAAGTCAATGAATAACATCACAGAGAACTACAACATAATTGCAACATGTCACCCTGACATGACCCACTGTACTCTTGTACTGATGCAACATCACAGTGAAAACTTTGCAAAGCAATATCAAGGCACCCTGCTGTGATTACTTTCTCCATGACTATTTGACACTGCTTTTCTTACCTTTCTTCTCTTTCCTCTTACTCCAAACTTCTTAGAGGAGCCAGGTTATTTCACATTGTCTATCTCTTTCCTTCTTTTTTTAACCCCTTTTTCACTACTTTTTTTCTGTCATGCACGATTTTCAGTGACCTAGGTTTATTTGTTTATAACTTTGTGACTGTCAAGGAGAGAGTTGGGGTTGTTCAGTCTGGAGAAAAGAAGGTTTCGAGGAGATCTTATAGCGGCCTACCAGTATCTTAAGGGCTCCTACAAGAAAGTGGGTAAGGGAATTTTTAGGATATCGGGTAATGGTAGGACTAGAGGGAATGGATTAAAACTAGAGATGGGACGATTCAGACTGGATGTTAGGAAGAAGTTCTTCACCATGAGGGTCGTGAGACACTAGAACAGGTTACCCAGAGAGGTGGTGGCTGCCCCATCCCTGGAAGTGTTCAAGACCAGGCTGGACGGGGCTCTGAGCAACCTGATCTAGTGGGAGGTGTCCCTGCCCATGGCAGGGGGGTTGGAACTAGATGATCTTTAAGGTCCCTTCCAACCCTGACAATTCTATGATTCTATGATTCTATGACCACTAAAGAAGAGCAGAGATCTTACACTCTGGGTATTTTCTGGTCAGAGACAATAGAAAAAGAGCTTTATAAAGTCTTGCTGACTCTACAGGAACTATAGGCAGGGATCAAAAAATATATATGTTCCTGTGCTCCAGAAGAATCCTACTAACTCAGATGTTTGTGAGCCTTGATATTATAACTATAATTATAAGGAAATATGTTGAATTTTCAAAAAGGACAATTTTCAAGCTTTTAGTGTCTCGAATTTCAGCCCTAATGCAAGATGTGAGAGGTACAGATTCAGCACAGCATATGGCTTTAAAGATGTTATTACAGATTTAGAGCATGCAGCCGTTTTCTGTCCTGTGAAATTATTTCCCATGAAATATAGGTTTTGATTTGCATTTTACTCTGCTGTCCTCCATTATTTGAACCTTCTTTTATATTTTAACTCCCGCAGCACTCACTACTGGGTAATGCCAGATTTTGAGTCAGCAACACGGATGCAGCTCAGACACTATGATTGCTAAGTTTTATCTTCTAGTCTCTGAAGATGCAGCCACCTGCTTTGTTGCAAAGAAAAATGACTCATATTGCACATAGACAGTTACCTGGATACTCAGATTGAGTTTTATATGATATTCAGTATGAGCTTAAAAGGGAAATATACTGATATATACACAGGAGGTGTAACAGTTGCTAAAGGTAAATTTGGGGGATTTATGCTTGATGATTGTATAAAATAAAATAAGGATGGGGGAACTATACTCTCCCTGCTCATCTTTATCTTTTCACACAGTAGCCCAAAACATTCTGAACACAAGGATAGGAGAATATTCCTGAAATAAGTGGGCTATGAGTATCCTGGATATGTTTTACCACATAGACATGAGTGCTTTTCAAATGTCAGGAGTAAGCAGTGTTCATTTTGAGCTAGGAAGACTGTGGTTTGGATCCTAATAGGTCAGATGCTGCAAATTAAACCTTAAAAGTAGTAAAACAGGTGTTATTGTTTGAAGAACCCACAACAGTTTATTGTCATTTAGACAATTATTCTATCACCCAATGACCCCTCCGTACCCGGGAAAGGGAATCCGGAAAAAACAAGGAAACCCGAGGGTTGAAATATAAACAGATTTAATAGAATAATACTAAATAATTAACATTAATAATACTAAAGAACCAATATTGATCCCAATACCAATATAAAATATACGAGGATTATACTCAGCCCATTCTATCAGCATGAAGCCGTGCACTCCCAGGGCCAGCAAATGTCGGACACTGCCAGCACTATGGCTTCGAGACAAAGGGCAGAGCTCAGGAGTCTGACACTGGGGCAAGGAGTTCTCAGGATCATAGTCATCACAGAAGAGGAGAAACTCCTCATCAACCTTTCTAATTTATGTTGAATGTGACATTCATGGTATGAAACAATCCTGTTGGCCAGCTTGGGTCAAGTGCCCGGGTCTCGCTCCTCCTCATCTGTGCACCTGGCTAGGCTTGAAAACACTGAGATCTTGAAAGCGATATACCATAACTGGCTATAAAGTAAATATTGTCACAAATTTAGACACTAGAGTCTTCTAAAAAAGCAGGTTTCCCCAGCGTTAAAAGAGACCTTACTGAAAAGTAAAATTACTGAAGGAGAAATTAATCCTGTGTCACTCGAACCAGGACGTCAGATTACATATCTAATGTAAATTGGTGAGTATAAGAGGATTGTAGAAAACTAGCAGAATGATATTTTTCAAAGATATGCAGTTCAATAAATGTTCCATTGCAGTTAGAAACTAGAGAAACTAGAAATTAAGGTGAAATTCATCTGACATAAAATTTAAATAGCTGGTTACCTATGGTTTTCTTTACTGTAAATAGAGATTAACCAAAGCATCTAATTAATCTCACTATAAAATAACTATAAATACCTAAACTAGATTAGATTAATCACACACCAAAAATCTCTAATTTCTTTTTCTTTTTCTATAAAAACAGCTTCTTTGATTATCTATGCTCTGGATGTATACATTACAGATGTTTAAAGTTAAGCTAGATACATCTTTGCTGCACAATTCTTCCATGAACCTTTGAAAAATTTTAGATGTTTTTATACCTATAATAGTTTATAAAATTGAAACTAAGAAGACTGCAACCTTTAGATGTGTACATTTTTTTCTAAACTGTGCTGGAAACAATCACAGATATAAATAACAAGTGGGACAAATATTCCATAGATATATTATAACCCACCAACAGTGAATCCACAAAACATTTCTGAATGTTACAGACAAGCAAGCAAATGAATGAAGTATTATTGTTAATGGTAATAGAAGGAAACCTGCTGTGTTAACAACTCCTAGTAAGCCTTCAGTAGAAGTGAGTAAGTCTGATTAAATTCTGCATTCATTTAATAATTTGCTGAGAAGCAGAAAGCGATCAGAAACTATCATCACCTGCTTTCTTCTCCTCTGTCCTTCATCTGACCTGCCTTCATTCCTCATTTGCTTGCTTAGCATTTCTGTAATAACCGAATGAGGGAAGCAGGAGTTCAACAGGAAACCCACATGGAGGTAATGAAAATGGTAAAGGACTGTTGTTTTTTCACATAGAACTGGAAATATTCCTCTGTGTCTCTGAAGGTAACATTCCTAAAGCACACCACCTTTTCTCTTTATTCATGACTGAAAACTGCCTTATTTCAGATGAATGGTTGTGAGATGCTAACTTTTTTAATTATTTCATAGAAGAAAAGCACGGGTCTATGAACTTCCAGCAAAGAGTATCTTGGTTATGTGGTTTGGAGTGCAGTTTGGGACAATCTTCCAGGAGAAAACACAGTGGCTGAGATTGAGGCATTTGTTCTAACTATTGAAAAGAGGTATCACATTTTCCTTGCTATAGGTTTTTTAAAAAACAGCTTTTTTGCCTTTCATGATCTTGCCCCTCTAAGTTGATTATCATGTGGCCCTGCAATACCTCCCAGCAATATTTTTAACTTACTAATGATGACTTCCAAGTTCTACCTCTTCTGCCTCTAAAGTAGAAGTCACTTTGGCTGTGATGCCTATAAAGAGCAATTGACATGAGAATCTCATATCAAAAATATTCCTACCTAAATATCCTTCTTCAGCATCGTTCATGGACTGGTGTCATTGAGTTTTCCTGAAAGGGATAAACTGTTTCTTTCAGCAAGCAACATGAAATACTGGCCTATGAATGCTTATCTGTAGCTCTTACCCTCAAATTTCAGATGTGCAATACTTACATCAATAGTCTTATTTTTAAAATGGCCCTAGACATTTTTTCTCTTTTTTTTTACCCTTATATATAGAAAATTGTGACTAGATGGAAGAATGTATTATAGATTTATCTACTGATGATATATTCAGACAATCTATTACAATATAATGTTATGCACAAAATATCTGTGGTCATTCCCTGCAACACAAAAAAATAGGAGGAAGAAGTTCCTATTTCCAAAGTGAACACTCAGTTGCATTTAAAAGCTTTGCTATTTGTGTCATGAAGAAAATGATCCTTCCTTTCTGATTGCATATGGTTTACACTAACTGCCTTAAATCCAGTAGAAGGGTTTGTATTTTCACTCTCATTCTGAAATAAATTCTTGCCTAGGATGTCAAACAGGCATAGGGATCCAGGAAAGCAATGCAATTTCAGAGCCTTCCTTTGCTCTTGCCCTAGGTTTTGCCTATCTAGTGGCTTGTATGGATCCCATGTGGTGTTAAAAACACTGCTCTGAGATTTCCAGGTCTCCTCTTGTTCTATCTAATAGGAACTTTGACATTTACCTTATCATTCTGAATTCCCCTTCAGAGGTTCAATGGCTGGTTTATAGTGGCTTCAGTGTTTATTTCGGCCATGTTGAAGCCTGCTTGTGAGTACGTGTGGTGTTGGTATGTGGTTGCATAATATAATTTGCATATCATTATCCTAAAATCACCCATGGTTTTTGTGATCTCTTATTCACTTTACTCAACAGCTGATGGAATCTTTCCTCATAAATCTCATTAATCCATATAGCACTGTCTTTAAGACTGTCTGAGTCACTTGCAGTGACGTTCACACTTGCAGTGATGATTCAGTGGTTCAGATGGAATATCCTCATGCTGGCTTATAAAACTGGCTATATCTGAGACTTATTTGCAGATTTTCCCACAAACTATATTTTTTACTGAATCTGGACTTTGCATGTCTCACCATAACATCTGAGACAGAATATACATTCATTGAAACAGATTCTTAAAAGCAAAAGACATCAGGTTAGGATTAACTTCTGTAGGAAGTGTACATATATTTTTGTAATTATGATGTACACCTTTTGTATAATAACCTGGTGATAAAAACAGTCATGTGAGAAGTAGATCTTTGTCTTTAACATTTTTGGACCCACACCCTAAAATATGTCTTCCTAAGAATAAGGTATTCACCCATTTGGCTGCTGAATATCCTGGGAAATGAGGCCAAAATGAAAGCCAGCAAAGTAGAACTTGACTTCAGCCTACTGATTAGGGTATTTAGTTTGCACTCATCCTGTTAATAGTGATGATATCCTATTCAAAAAATGCTTATGCAGATACACAGCACACCTCCCATCCCTTCAAATACTTCAGCATTTATGCATTTTTCACTAAGTCGTTGACAATGACTTGGTGACTTTGAAAATGAACTCTGGGTTTTGGGCAGAAGCCCTATTAGTGATCTACAACTTCTACAGCTGCATAACAGCAAAAGATAGAACCAAATGCTTCTCAGAATTTCACAGTGGAGAGATGAGAGTCAATGGTCACAAGCTGGAACACGGGGATTTCTGACTTAATATAAGGGAAACATTTCTTTTGTGAAGCTGGTCAAAGACTGGAAATGTTGAGAAATCTTAATTGAGCAGGAGGCTGGACTAGGTGACCTCTGGACATCCCTTCTAATATATATGTTTCTCTAACCTCACTCTGAGAAATTCCAGGAAAGCTCAGAGATTTCCCACCCTTTTTAGGCAACATCTACCTGTCCACTCAACATCTGCAGACCATATATCTCTAAAGTATCTTCAACTGCTGACAATCCATAATAGAAATGTGATTTTTAATATTTTACAAGCTCCTTACCTATTGAAGACAGGTTCCTTGCAAAAAGAAGGGAGCTGAAAGTGTTGCAAGAAAACACTGAGCACTGGGGTGAAAGATGTGTCAAATGGATATGATAATAACACGGTGAAGAGCTGGGACGCACCAGGGTAGATGCAGATTTAGCCAAAGGAAACCAGACATCAGTTTTTCTACTCGTGATGGAACAATTTGTTTTATTTCACTTTTAAAATACAGAGATAGTCTAAAACACCTACAAACTGCAGAGGCTGGGGATGACGAGACAATTGTGCCTTCTCTTTGTGAAAATTGCCTTTCTTTCTTGCTCAAAATCTGGCTCCAAAACTGGTTCATTCCTGGCTGCATAGTGGTCCAGGTATGACATTTGATAAAGGTTCGATCCCACAGAGTGCCCACAGGGGTTGTTGATGAAGTTGTCCGTAAATACACAGGAGCTTTGGGATGTAATGCCTTGGTTTTGAGGTGTTTGCAAGACAAAATTCAAAATACAAAGAAATTGTACACTTGTTTTTGGTTTTTTTTTGTTTTTGTTTTTTTTTTTGTTTTTTTTTTTTTTTTTAGGAAAGAAGAACTCTGCTTCATTAGATGTCTATTCTCAGAAGGTGTCTAGAGTTTCCTATTGTCACAAACCCACATTTCCCAAAGAGATGACAGTGTGCACTGGGGAAGAGACTCTTAGAACAATAGGGCAGACACTCCTCTCCCTATTTCCCACAGCAATTATAAAAGTTTAAATAAAATTTACATAATTTTGTTTTAAGACTATTAATAAATATGACCAACTATAACGGTATTCCAATTACCACATGTGAGTGCATTTGTGAGGGCAGTTCAGAGAAAAAAGAAGCTATTAAGGGATAATCTCAAATTTATAAGTTATATTCTTTTACACAGAATAAATGGCTTTTTACAACACCTCAAGGGTGTCACATAGCGTTGTCAGAGGGAATTCAGTCCGCAGATTTATAAAAAGAAGTGCCTCTAGGACCCATCACACTGTTGGTTCCTTAGGTAACCAGCAGAAAAGAAAGACATGAGCTCTGTTTGGAAATCTTCAGAAGCCCCAATTTCTTTTCATGTTTTTTATAAGAATTTAGGCACTTCATTTAGGAGGACCAAATGTCCATTTCTGCATGTCAAATTTAGATGACTATGGTGGAGACATCTACATTTGAGCTAAACTCAAAGATTTTCTTCATGATCAATAGAAATAGGGCTTCCTGGAACTCATCTGAATTCCTGCAATCTACATTTAAAATAAATAAGATGAACACTGTTCTGCATATGACTATTTCAAAGGCTTACTATACAAGTAGGCTAGATGACTACCTCAGGCATAAACATCCATCCACGTTGCACTGATCTTTAAGATAAGCAAGACCCATAACTAAGAGGTGTCAAAAACAGGAATATCATGTCTGACTCTCAGTCAGGCTCACTGGATCCCCTTTTGCATTTCTATATTTCTAATGGTTCAAGAGTCACCGTTTACATTATGTTAGTAAAAGCAACAGAAGTTTTTTATGTTTTTTTTTTATGAAGACTTTAGCCAAGTTTTCCCTTTAAGATTTTTGTTATGGACGAAAAAAATTACTGAATTAAGTAAGTATTAAGTATTTCAAGGCATACTTCTGTAGCCTTCCATGCACTTACTGCTCATGGATTAAACACTCATGGAGTTCAGGAATAAAGAGGAAAACAACTGCTGCACTGCTGGTAGAATACACAAATGCAGGTCCCTGAATTTTGGAGAGAATTCATAGTTTCAGTTCAAATGCTGCCATGAAGTTGTCTTTGATAAGACTAAGCTAAGCTGAGCTGATCAGCTCTGTCTGACTTTTTCTAATTTTACTGCTATGAAGCATGAAGACCATACTAATAAAAATACTGTCAAGCATTGCAGTAACAGAGTTACTCCTTTTAAAGTGAAGGTTGAATATGATTTTGTCATATGCTTAGTTTAAGGAAGACATATTAAAATACTTTCCCAAATGAAGACGATAGTCAAAAGTGATCGAAATAGATCTCAGTTACCTTGTTATTTTAGTCTGTTGTGGTTTTTTTTTTATTATTTTTTTTCCTATACTAGATTTTTGTGGATGCCACATTAATGTAGTATTTCAGTTTAATAGGAGTTTAAATTATTTGACTAAGATTGTCTTTCATTTAATTATTAATGTTTTTTAAAGCAATTTCCAAAAAGTGAAAATTACCCTTTCAGTGTAAATTACATAATTTCACTGGAGTGATGTTTTCACTTCACTATTTCCTTTCCCTCTACTGAACAACTAGAAACTGCGTAGTAAAAACCCTTCTTTACTGATGAACTAAACATTGTCTGCAAGAAAAATGCTGACCAGGTTTAAATCCCTCATTTCAATCAAACATAAATCATAGTATGCAATGACAAAAAACTTTTTGAGAGACAAAACCTTAATTGCATATATATAGCACCATTTTTTCCAATAAATTTTGTGAAGCAGGAGATTTATGAATTATTGACTATTGTAAACATAATCCAATGCAATAGAGGAAAGTATCATTATCCCTGTACTGTACCTCAGTTAACTGAGACAGCAAAGGGGAAACTAATATTAGCAAAGGTATACAGTTATGCACTCAAATAAACCACAAGTGTGGTTATATTTGAAATTAAGGTACTGCTTTTATGCGTCTTCAAGTAAAAGTCTTTGTATGAGTTAGATATCTGAGCTTCTATTATAGTCAGTGGAATGGCAGTATATTAGTCAATGACGCCTTAATTAGTTTGCTTAAATAAAACCCTATAAAGACATTTGAGACACCTAGGATATCCAAGACACCTGCAAGGGTTCAGCAGTGGGAGACTGGTTACCTTCTGGAATGGTAGATAGGCAGCAGAGAGAATACCCTAGGCCAACTCCAATTACATTAAACATCTTTGTGTGAGCAACTGAATCAAGTTGTAGGTTTCCACATTAGACTGATCCAATAGTATTGCAGACCCCATGGACTATATTGACTTGGTCTCCACTAGCTATAATCTGTCTCGTGTAGGTATCTACAGACGGACACCCAAATGTAGTTGTCTTATTCTTGCCCTTGTCTTATTATGTCCCTTAATCTAAGTCCAGCTGTCTAAATGTTATCATCTCATGCTGTCTGATATGCCATACAGTATCCAAGATACTTATACAGTACTGGCAAATGTAGTGCAATACATAAATATTCATCATCATAGAATCATAAAATTATAGAGTATCAAATTGGAAGGGACCTCAATGATCATCTGGTCCAACCTTTCTTGGCAAAAGCTTGCTTAAGTGACAGAAATATTGCTTCATTTGCCTTTTTGTATTGGTTTTGAGGTCAGTAGCCTACTGTAAGATCCCCCTTGGAGACAACCCCTCTGATCTTGACCCAGAGGCATGTGATAGGGCTTACACAATCATTGTAGTTCACTTCTATGCATTCACGGTTTTCCTTAACATAGAACATGACTCTTCCTCCTCTTCTTCCTTGCCTGTCTTTATGGAACAGCCTATAACCATCCCTCATGATCCTCCAATAATGTGAGTCGTCCCACCATGCTTCAATTGTTCCTACGATACAATAACTTTCTGACCAGGCATGGGGCTGAAGTTACTCCTCTTTGTTCCCTATGTTGCGTGTGTTAGTGCACATACACTCGTGGTGATTGGTCTCCTGGTTCTCATCTTGGGAGGCAGCTAAAGAAACATTTGTCACTGCTATGGTTGTCCTGGCTTATTAGCCAGTTGGTTGCAATGGTGTGAGCNACACAATCATTGTAGTTGACTTCTATGCATTCACGGTTTTCCTTAACATAGAACATGACTCTTCCTCCTCTTCTTCCTTGCCTGTCTTTATGGAACAGCCTATAACCATCCCTCATGATCCTCCAATAATGTGAGTCGTCCCACCATGCTTCAATTGTTCCTACGATACAATAACTTTCTGACCAGGCATGGGGCTGAAGTTACTCCTCTTTGTTCCCTATGTTGCGTGTGTTAGTGCACATACACTCGTGGTGATTGGTCTCCTGGTTCTCATCTTGGGAGGCAGCTAAAGAAACATTTGTCACTGCTATGGTTGTCCTGGCTTATTAGCCAGTTGGTTGCAATGGTGTGAGCTTTGCCACTTTGGACCCCACCTCCTAAGTCCTTCAGTTTAAAGCTTGCCTCACCAAGTTGGTCACCTTGCTGCCAAAGGTTCCCTTGCCTCTTTTAGACAGGTAGATCCCATCCCTCTAACAGGCTATCATCATCAAAGAATGTCCCATTGTCATAAAAGCCAAAACCCTCACAGCAGCACAAGCCATGAAGCCAGAGTTGATTTGTATTGTGTGTCTACTTGTGGCTTTACCCTTTCCTCTAACTGGTAAAATGGAAGAAAAGATACCTGGTGCACCAATACTTTTCACTTGCACCCCCAAGGCTTTGTTGTCTTCCTTGATTCTGATCAGGTTCTGGCTTGTGGTGTCATTCATGCCCACATGAAAGAGTACCAGTGGATAGTAGTCTGTGCTCTCGACCAATTGTGGTACCCTCTTGGCTACATCTCAGACCTTAGCTCCCAAATGCCAGCATAGATCTCGTGACTCCCTTTCAGGCTGGCACATGTGCACCTCAGTGCCCCTTAACAGTCACCTGCTATGAGCACTCATCAGGCCTGTCAGCCTGACCTCGGTACCAGGAAAGATCATGGAGAGGATCATCGTGAGTGAGCTCTCACGGCAAGTGCAGGGCAGCCAAGGGATCAGGGCCAGACAGCATGGGTTGAGGAAAGGGAGGTCCTGCTTAACCAACCTGATCTCTTTCTATGACCATGTGACCCGCCTTCTGGATGCGGG
>VXBH01007258.1:232223-283385 GCA_013400035.1 Rynchops niger
TCTTAATGAAAATACTAACCATGAGTTTTTTTTTTTTTTTTTTTTTTCTTTTCTTCTGTCTTTAAGGCAAAGCTTGGTACTGCAAAACCAATTTACATAGCAAGAATATGGTGTTGATTAGAGAAGCTAGTTTCTTTAAAGCCTTAAATACAATCTTGATATTTCAAAGTCACTAGAGTTGTGACAAAGTCACAAGTTATTATTCAGATAATGGAAAAGATCAGGAGACATATTTCTGGGAACACCTGTACTGAATTACACAGCTATGACAACAAGCAGTTTTAAGCCTTTGATGTTCTGTGATGTCTAGCACATCCACTGAGGCGTCATTAATAAATGCAAAGCAGTGAGAAAATGTGGTTTTGATGGGTGGCAAATAAATGTCCATAACACCTATCCATAGTGAAGTGAAGCTCTGAATTGGGAAAAGTGATTCCCCAGAAAGTTCTTCAAGCTGTATCCCATAAGACCCTCATAGAGAAGCTGACAAAATATGGGCTGGATGAACAGGTGTGGTGAATGGAGGTAGATTAAAAACTGTCTGAATGGCTGGGAATGGATTGTGATCAGTGGCACTAAGTCAAGTTGGAGGCTAGTAACTAGTAGTGTACCCCCGTGTTCAATATGGGATCCAGTCCTGTTTGACATCTTCATTAATGGTCCAGATAATGTTACACTGTGTACACTCAGCAAATTTGCTGATGATGCAAGTCTGGAAGGAGAGGCTTATACACCAGAGGGTTGTGCTGTCATCTAGACGGATGTCAGAAGGCTGGAGGAATGGACTGAATAGAACCTCATAAAGTTCATCAAAGGGAAATTCAAAGTCCAGCACCCGGGGAAGAATAATATTACTTTAACCCTTGACAGACTGGTAAAAGTGGTAAGATCCCAACAGGGTTCTCCCAACAGAGAGAAGGCTTATGGTATGGCTCCCAAAAATAAAATAGTAAGAAAATGTGACCTAAACTGTATAGTGTATAACCTCCATCTTGTCTATTTTGCTCAACAGATGTTTTAATTTTTTTTAGTGAGCTGTTTTAATGAATTGTTTTAATGAAATTTACAGATTATGAGATGGAAACCTATATGATTTAATCAGTCCATAGCTTCATTTGTTCATTCATTCTTTCATTCAAGCATTCATGCATTCATTCAAGAAATAGTCCATTTAACAAGTGAATATTTTAACTTTTCCTGTAAACAGAAATCAGAGAAATATTCTTGGAATTCCTATTTCTTTTTTTTTTTTTCGTCTTTTATAGCACATATCATACAGTTGAAAATTTGGAAATAGAATATCTAAATATACAAGGCAAATAAGTTTCACAGTGTCCAATATACTGTTACCACTCAGAAAGAACATGTAATTTATCAAATTTTTGAAAGTCTTTAACAGTCTAAATTTAAAAATACAGTTTCATGCCATGTCACTGGGATGTTAATGATTTTGGTCGTATTTGACTAATTATTTTATGACTTAGTGATTTCTTGACTAATTTTCTTACTTTTTTTCTCCTCCTGACTTGAATTGTTAATTCCATGATATTTTTCCATTCCCAACTGATCTCATTAACCCACAAATCTATTTTATAATACACAAACCCTCAAACAAAACACATAGCTGTCCACTCAATAGTACCAGTTGCCTGAAATACTTAATTTCTTTGGTTCCTGATTATGCCTTCCGATGATTCCTTGTTACATCTCCTTATACCAAACTGTTGATCTGACATCTTCAAAAGTGACAAAGTTAAAAAAAATATATTCTGGTAATAACAGCTGAACATTATGTAAGAGTATAGTTTTTATTGTTTTGTGTCAGATTAGGATAGAACCTAGTTCAAATATTTATTCTGTAAATATTCTCTTTTGTGAATACTTTTTATATCCTATGCATTTTAAGTTTGATTCATTTTATCATGTTCCCTATTCACTCTTCCTCACTGTTGATCTTCCTACCCTTTTCTACACTCTTTAGCATTCTTAGTTGCCAAGAACTTCTGACTTTATGACCATGTGGCATTTTAGTTCTTTTTGTTTAACATTTTATAACAGTAAAGAACCCAGAACTTCTGCTCTTGTACAACTCAACGTTCATATCATAAACATCCTGCTTCTCACATTAAAAGCTCCCATTGACCACAGCTCATGTGGGTTTTTGTATAAGACTTTCTCTTTTAAAAGATTTTTTAAAGAAAATATTTTATTTAGTGTTCCTTTAAAAATGAACTTCAGACATAGTAAGGAACAGTAGAGCTACTTCAGATGAGCCTAACCATTTTACACCATTGTAGTAGTTGTAATGAAATGGAGTGTCCAATGAAAAACACTAGTGGCAGGCTGTAAACTCAGCAAATTATTTTATTCTCTAGACCCATTTCTAACACCTTATCTACTGATATATCTGGAAATTAACTGTATTTTGGAAAACAAAATCTTGAAAAGCATATTTTTCATCATTATTTGAGAAGAGCTGAGGATGGAAAAGTAATTCTGTTTCACAGATCTCAAGTTTCTGTTAATAATAAATGTCTTTGAATTTTTCAGTTTGAATTGGAAAAAAAAATATGTTGCAACTGTAAGAAAACTTCTCTGGTGTGATTCTATGGATCCTAGAAGTTATAAAATATCTGAGTCTATACCTGGAAAGGTAGACCCAGATAATAGTCCATGAAAGCTTGATCTGCTGAGAAGCTGGGCACTTGGAGCTGGAAATGCAAGTTTGAGGAGCTTCTCAACTCTCCACCAGTCAAACTGGAAGCAAGCCAGGAGCCTTGAAACCTTGGCCAGGCAGAGCGACCTGTGAACCAGGACTCATAGCTTCTCGACAATATGCCAGGTGGACTGCTGAAAAGTTGGGAGCCTGAAAGTCCACCAACAACCTTCATAAAAGGCAGGTGGGTGAGCTAGCATTGCAGATGACTACTGGAAACCTGCCTCCTTTCTACCACAACTTTGTCAATATTGAACTGTCTCCTGCAAACACTTTGGTGTTGATGATTTTGTATTATCTTCTCCATCTGACAATTTCCAAAACACTCTGTTTCTGGAGCTTACCATTTGGGAAGTAAGGCTCTTAACTGGATAAACAAATGTTCTTGGGAAACACAGACAGTCTTATACAATTGACAAAAATCCACACTAAACTAATTGAAATATTCCTTCATGCATGACAAATTAAATCTCCTTGGTTGCCTGGCTTCTTTCAACTTTTTTGATTTGTTAGATTGCTCAGCTGCACTTTTGAGGTGGAGAATTTTGTTGCTTGCTTGTGCACTTATTTTTCAGATATGTCTGAAACATTGTTTTGGACATTGAGACATTGTTTTGGAATGGGGTGGTAGTAATGCAATATGTTAGTGATGTAACTCGGCTAACAAATACATCGTTAAAATGCCGGTATCTCTACAGGTACATCTAATATTGAAAAAGGAAAGTTGAAGCATTTGACTATGTATTTTTCCTTTTTTTTTAAATAGTCTACATAAATTTAGAGTTTATAAAATCTATATTCATTTTTATTTAATCAAATGGTTCTATAACTTGAAGGACCAGGTGTAAAGAATGGAAGCTTGTTAGTAAAGTATTTTTCTAAATTTTTAATTTTAATATAATCAGGATAACTTTTCCAACGAAAGAAATTTCATATGTTTTTCCTGCCCTTTGTTTAATAAGTCTCTCTTTATAAACAGAGACCAACATATGACAACGAATTACAAAATGACAAATCACTATATTTGTGTTATTTACCCTTTCAACGCCAAATGCCATTGAGATTTTGTGGGGTTTTAGTCTCTGGTCTCTGCAAACACTATCTAAAATAAATATTCAATATTTGTATAATAGATTTCAAATAGTTCACAAGAACTTTAATGAAAATAGGTAACACAGTGGTAATACTTCAGCAGAGGTTCCACAGTTCTCAAGACTATCTTTCACACAAATGTAACCTGTCTGTACTAGCAATTGCTAGATCTTTTGGATTTCAAAAGGACTGTTTGTTATTCATTTATTATGGCTGTGAATTTCAAAGGGACAAAGGGACTGAAATCAAAGTCAGTTAGAACTGGACATTTGTCTTCTTTTTACATAACCTTGAAGAGTTTTTGCTAATTTTATGCCTTCTCTCCCTGTTTTTTTCAGAAGTTATTTATGTGGGGGGTTGTTTAGTTGGGGTTTTGAGGTTTGTGGTTTGGTTTGGTTTGGTTTAAATTCTGTCATTTGGTCTAATTTGGATTTCATTATGCTTTCATTTGCCACACAACTAATGTGAGATTAAATTTTATAGGTTCTGTGCAGTGGTACCTAATTATATAAGATTCCCTATTTTTTTTTTTTTTATCAATAACATTGGAAAATCTATAGAAAAGTAGTAAAGATGCATCTCAGCAAAGCTTTAATGATATATCAATGTCTGAGCCAGATTACTACAGATTTCATGTGATAACATCAAGTCTTTCAAAACTGTTCAAATTAAATCATAGTAATTTGTCTTTGTAACCTATATCTAGGAAATCTGAAGTCCCATCATCCCTACTTTCTAGTCATCAAATGCTGTGTTAATAAATTGTTTGTTTTCTTTCAAAATGTATTAATCATATGGCAGACAACAGAGATGATGACAGTTCTCTGGAAAGAGACACCAACAAAAGTACAGATTCATTTGTGCTATTTCACTGCGAATGTATTGGCTGTAGCAAATACCCTGAAACCACTAGGACTGCTATCATTTATCATAATATAAGGGCTGTACCAATCTTCCCCATTGCTCAAAATCACCATATACTTACATAACTTTTAAGCACCTGAACTTACTGAAATTAATATTTTCCTCTGTTTTTTTCTCAATATCACCTAAGGATCACATTTATTTTTCAACTGGTGTAGACTGCCCATTTCAAGAGGACAGTCAAATAGCGTGGCTATTCCAAGTATTTAGACCTTTCTTTCATGGTTCAAAGCACCCTTCCCTGAGAATGTAACACTTTGGATTAAACTCTGAAAAGATCATAAATACTGTGCAAACATGCTGCAGAAATTGAGGCATCAGTTTGATATATGACTACCAGAATGTTACCTTCTTGCATCTCGTGCAATAAGAAGAAGAAAAATGAAGGAAGAAAAAAGGGAAAAAAAGAAAAAGTGTATGTTAGGTAATACAGATATATTGACCTTTCTTCATGGGAAACAGAGAGAGAATTGTACTGTTATGCTCTTGTATCATGCTGTTATGAGGAAAGTCACCACAAGGGAGGAAAGTTTAAATTGACTGCTGTAAGAAAGAAAAAGTTGCAACAGGATTTCTGCAGCAAATGATACCTTCTGATCAGTCAATCTCCTCTTTTCCATGTTTGATCTTTGAACAGTAAGAAATTGTCTGTGCAGGTAAAAAATATTAATCTCTTTCTAGATTCCATTTTAATTTGATCTAGAGAATATTTTGTGAAGTATGACTAATAGTTTTTGAATGTGGAACAAGGGTACTACTTTCAAATCTCAAAGTAGAGACAAAACTGAGTTTGCCACAGGTGGTAGTATAGGGAGTTCCCCTTACAGGGCCAGAACAGCAGACAAGGTTTTTCTGATGGTTTGGCCTTTTTTAACTTTCAAGAAAAATACAAAGTATTGCATAGTCACCTAGAAGAAAGCTCCTTCCTATCTCTTAGCAGGCACTTTTTAAATTATCAAGAAATAAAATTTGTAGCACCACCCTCAAAAGAGTTATAAAAAAAAAATCTCTTCTTCCTATAAAGACAGAGCAATGGATCAAACTCTGTTCATGCTATTTACAAGCAGGGAGTCAGATCAAATTTAATGATTGTTGAATTATCACTCTCTCACAGTGAGAAATATGATTATAGATAATTTTTCTTCTAGCAAGTTATGCTGTTGGAAAAAAAAACAAACATTGTTCATTTCAAATAACTAATCATAAAGACAACAAGAGAACATAAACAAAACAGGAACTAGTTATTTCTGACTTCAAACTATCCTGAATACATCAACTATCCTGAGCTTGCTTCAGTCTTACATGTATTTGTTCTAAGTTGGATTGAAAGAGCAGGAAACAAGAGCAGAAAAGAGAGGGGAAAAAATCCGGGGAGAAAAAAAAGATAAAAGATAGAAATCACTGAAAAACAGTTTAAAATTAGGCTAAATAAATTATTAGAGAAGGAAGTAAAAAACAATCTAACAAAAAAAAAAAAAGTGACATCACCTTTTACCGTAACCTGGATTTTTTTCATTTGTTTTGTCCATGAGCAACATATAGTTTTCTCTTTCCGCTAGCTATATGTAATATTAACTTTGACTTTATTGACTTCCCCTAGCGGGAAATTAAGTTGGTTGTAAAATTTACTCTTCCTTTTTTTTGCTGGAAAACAAACAAATGAATATGGGATTGAATTTTACTTGGGGCAAAGGATGGCTATAAACCCTTGGCAGAAGGGTCTGTCAAAGCAGCCATGCTGCACTCCTCCATGAACTGCACACCTGGCTGTGTCAGTGCAAGTGTTTGTGCAGTGGTGTTACTTTCAACTACCATCAGTTCCTCTGTTCACCTCGTCTGTCTCACCCAGAAATGTTTTTAACTGGCTAGATAGCAGTTTAGCAGGAAAATGTGAATGCAGGGTATTGGAGGTGTAAACTCAAACTACGATGACGAGTAATGATTATCAAATCATCAAATTGTGGACGAGTCAGCAAACTTTAAAAATCCAAACATTTTGTAAGCCTTTTGTCAGCTTTTAATGATTGCTATTCATTGCTAGATGTAGCGCCAATAATTTGATCCAAATGTAATTTCACTCATATTAGCTTGACTGTATCAAAGATCAATCTGACTTCAAATGGATATTAGATATTATGTTTGTCATCAGATAACTCTTTGATTCAATTAAAATTTCCAGATAGAGTTGAAGTCAACACATTTGCAATACGTTTTTCAGGCTGCAGGGAGCCTTTGCATGCAAGAAGCAAATGTACATATGTAAATGTTCTCAAGTCTGGGAATTCAGAGAGCAAAAGTGGGATGAGTTTTATTAATTACAAAAGCTACAATAGGCATTTGGCCTCCTAGAGGCATGATATGCAGAGAGTCCTTTATGACTAATGCTAAGATTTTTATGCTAAAACTGTAGTTTGTTCTTAAATGTCATTTCACTAAACTAGAAAAACTGTTGTGAAAATGTACCTTCTCTGATGAATAAATGGCAGAAAGAATCAGGAACACTTCTCTTTCTGATACTGATGGTGAGAGCAGGCTGTCCATGCCTTTGGGCAGCCTCCCCATGACTGACGCCTGCATGATCTACGTTTCCATCTTTGATTTTCTTTTAATTTGCACTCCTTTTTCTCTATTTATCCTTCTTTAGAGACTTCTGTTGCTGATCAGCTTGCACTCTGTGTTATTGTGACCAATGCTTCATATTACAGAGGAACCCTACGACTCAAACGTTTTGTGGATTTCGAGTATCATAGTGATTCTCTCCAAAGCTTCATGCTCTGTTTTCCCAAGAACTGTATTGACCAAATATCTGGAGCAAAATGGACTATACTGTTACTTTGTAAAATGTACCTCAAAATATCAAGAGTTTTGAAGTTCTAGTATTTGCTTTCATTAAAGCAAAAAATGGAACAAGTAGCTCTTTAAATAAAGACGATTCAGTCCTTCCAGATTATTGGAATAAAAGGATGAAAAAACAAATTTTTCACCTTCCCACACCTCTTTGTTGTGCAAGTCCTTCCCTAAGGTTTTTTTCTCTAGTCATCAGTTTTTGGTAGCTTCATGGGTTACGTCAAAGACCATGCAGACTTTTCTCGGTCTCTAGAGGAAACATCTTTCTTTCCATCAAAATTGAGGCTGATTTGTCTGTTCCCTTCTCCTTTCAGGAGTCTTCTGTTTTTTTTTTATTATTGCTATATGTCTTATTCTTTGCTGACCGCTACTTGAACTCAAGATATTTCTTCCAGTAGAGAAGGACTCATTGTCCATTTCAGGACTTACTGTCCATTTCAGGATGTACAGTCAGGAGATGGCCCCTCATTGCAACTATGAAAACCATTTATATTTGTCAGAACACAAAGTTTCTGGAGTAGAAACAACAGTAGAAAGTGAAGAAACAATTCAAGCAGATATTGTGTGCAATGGGCAATGATATTGCAGACTGTCTGTCTCTTAACACCTCTGTCAGCCCTTATGTTTCTGTCCCACATGTCACAACACGTAACTCCTTCATCTGTAGCAGTTAAACAGTTTGTGTGGTTATGAACTGGATCAGCAAACAAACTTTGAATAAATATGATCCTTTCTACACATTTTTTTTAGTGATTGATCTCACAGCAAAACCCTATGACCTGCTGTACTAGAATACTTGAGGGGCAGTACCTTCCTAAACTGATTTTGCCTCTGGAAAGACGGAACATGAATTCACAGGCTTATAAAGTCTCCTTTGGGAAAGATCCTACCTACGTTCTAGCCTCAGAAAATCAGACACAATACAATATAGCTATGGTATCTCCTCTGTGTTCAGTGTACTGTTCAGAGTCAGCTTCACGGAACCAAGCTGTATGACATAAGAATTAATTGCTTTGTTATCTGGTAGCTGAATGAAGTCCTTTTGTGTTACTTTTTGGGATTAAAGAACCATCACTGAACCTTTTCCCACATCTTCTGTCTCTCATTCATTCTCAGGGCATTCTAGCCATAGCTAGGTGTTATCCACAACTATTGTGCTCTTAAACTCACCAAAGGAATGAAATTGCTTTACAGCGGATCTGTAATAAACTCAGGGACACTTTTGACATATGTAGTATTTGGGACACATAATGGTATTATCTCATGTTATCTGAATGTAAAGCCAAAACAAGACTTCATAGGAACAGAAATTATTTTGCTTCATCAGTAATGCAAAATTTATTTTAGGAGTAGGTATTCCTGCCTGCTATTTGTTTAATCTACAGGTAGCATTTTTGTCTTTCAGGAGCAAATGATGCTGGCAGGTATATATTTTCAGATCTATCAGTAGTGTCACAGAATGCCCAGAGCTCTTAATTTTCAGTTTTCCTCCCTATGTGGCAACGTAACAAACTACAAACAGTACTGAGAAAACAGATTAACTGATTTCTTTCCCTTTCTTAGAAGACAAACAGAATGGGTAGCCAAGTTAGAATATTGTAAAATATCTATCTAAACAGCATATTTTCCTACCTTGGATAACCATTCATAATCTCCTGATTAAAAGGATTCAATGAGCTTTTTGTGATTCATGCTGCCCACTACATGAGAAGCTCCATCCAAACATTCAGAGCTCAGTTTGAGATCAGAAGGTGTGGGAACTGACTTGAAAGAACTCTCAGTGAGAGCTGGGAGATGAAAACGGACTAAGTGATGCCAGGTACATCACATGGAAAAAAATCATCAACAGTGGGTTGGTGCAAGTTCTGAGGTGCCAGAAACTACGATGTCAGGCTAAGGTCAGGCCTAATGTTATACACAAATAAGGTTTAGATATATTTTGCACATGATAGTCTTCCGTTTGGATAGCCTATCACTTTACAATTTGTTGGTCTTTGAGTTAATAACACATTAAAGGTAAAGATTTAGTGGAGGCAGAAGGGTACTAAGAGGACTACAAAACATCTACCAGCACCATTTGATATTGAAATACCATACCTTTCTGCTCTTCAGGCATGATTCATGGCTCCTGGAATTCTTCACCAGTTGGGATTTGAGACTTTCAACTTTTATATAGATTTCATCCCACAGTCCTTATCAAGGCTGGAAGTTGTCTGGGATTCAGTAATATTTGCTGAATGCAAACAGATCAAATAGATTGTCCCACTACAGTTTTAAATAACCTGTGATTTAGTAGACTACTGCACTTGCCTCAGTAGTCTCTATGGGCTGACCAAATATCAGAAAATAATTGGAGAGAGTTAAAAAGAAACATGGTATCAGGAACAGGAAGAGAGCTGACGCTGAAATTATATGTTCATCCAGTTATAGGAAACTGGCTATTTAACTCTTTAACTGAGGGTTTTTTTTATTATCTTTAGCACAAGGAATCTTTTTACCAAAAATGAAGACTATAAAACCATATTATACAACTACGAATGATGTCCAAGTATTTGAATTTTCTTCCTAAGCTGGAAGTCAGTTACAGTTAGAAATAAGGATTCACCGTAACAGAGTTGCTTATTTTAAACAGGGTTGCTAACAGTTGGATCTGGCCTGTACTGCTATTACTGTTGTTTGGAAGAAGGGCAGGATGAGTCCTCTGAACTTATTTCCAGTGTTTAAATGGAATTCAGCAGATATGTGCAAATCTGGTTCATAAAGTTTTACATTTCTGCTTGAACTGTTCATTTGCTCTAAATAGGAAGTGCAGATGAGGGCTTCAGAGAGGACAGAGAAGTAACTGAAGGGCCTATTGATATATAAAGTGATGAAGCATTAATAATTTAGTAAAATTGGCTTGAGTCTAATGGCAGATGACAAGGAGTAATGTAACAGCATGTGAAATGGAGGTGGGAGAAGAGACTGCTTGAAAAATTACATTTACCAGTAAGTAATTCATCCTTACATTCCCTAAAAAAATGCAAGACTGGGGGAAAAAAAACACAGGTCAAGTTGTGCCCTGCTATTCTAGCCTCTTCATCTCACAATCCCTTTCATAAACATACTGAGCTTTGTCTCATGAGTGGTGATTTTTCTGCCTCCTCTCACCCCAACAAGATGTTCATGAACACCTCTGATGTGATTGTCAAGAACTTTTCTCTTGCTCCAGATTTAGTTTTTCATCACCAGTGCACTTCTGTGTAATATGATAGTTCACCAGCTTAAGTGCTGCTGGACTTTCTGCACGGTCTGCGGGTTTCAGTAGTTAGTAGTTAGATACTTTGAATTCCAAAATGACAAACCGGACTGGACACCAGAAACGTCACTCTGGTTTCTTTCATTGGGGCAATGTGGCTAGAATGGCAAAGCAAAGCATTGGCAACGTGCTGGACAAATGATAAAAAATGTCACATAACTGTTCACCAAGGAGAATTTATATAAAGAGATGCATGCAGTTTTGGAGCTTCAAACTGTATTTACACAGCTCAGTAGGAATCCAGATCAGGAGTTTTAACTTCTTGGCCACAGTTTGAATATAGGGTTTTGAACTAGATGTAAGTACATAGTTTTCCCCAAATTCATTTTAGGGCATCTGAACTGGATGGGATTTTTTTTTTCATTAATCTGTCAAGGTACACTTTATCTAGCATTTTTTAGCCCTGTATAAACTGCAATAGCTAGCCACTACATTTACTTTTTCTAATTAGCTACACTTATGCCTAAAAATACTTCTTTGATAGTAACAGACGGTAATCAAGTAACTTCTTAGCTTTCCTTAGCTGGATTAAACAAGTCACATTCTTTAGTCTCCTGTCAAGTAATAGCGACTTCATTCTCTGAACATCCTCTTAGGGCTTCCTATATTTGTTCCATTCTGAGTTCTTTTTTCATGAGCGTGAGTAACCAGAGTCATATCTGCATTCTGTGAGGAGGCTAACCTGGCCTGAATTGTACAGCGGGATCAATTTCTTCTTGCTTTGCTGGAAACCTCTGTTCTGCTGTTCTAAGACTTCATTTGTCTTTTTACAGCCAGATCAAGTTAGCAGCCGAAAATTATTCTGTGATCAATGAACAGATCAAAGTCCTTTCATCTTTTTTTCTATACAGAAGCTCCTATACTGATGTCATGGAATTCACCTTATTAGACCTGAAGCATATGATCATGCATGTTTATCAATTGCATTACACCTTTAAATTCCTCCCATCACAGTAGTTAGCTCTTCCTGTAGATATTAATTCTTTTCTTATGGACAACACTTCCCAACTTTCATCACAAATTCTCTGAGCCAAATCCTATTCTTTGTGGTTTAGGTAAAAATACTAAAACCCCTCTGTCCTAAACACTGTCCTTGTGAAATGTGAAACGCAACTGATAGCTGATCTTTAAAAAAACATTGTCATCTTCTCTTAAGGTTATTGTTCCTCCCTTGCTTTTTAACTCATCTGTAATCCCATCTTCACTATTTTTTTCCCTAAATGGTTGAAATAGATGTTCTGCTCTAATCCTAATACAGGAAATACTGCAAGTCTCACCTATCTAAAAAAAAAAGCAAAACATTTGTAATATATCTTAACATACGTTATGATTGATAAATCAAGATTACTATTATTTAATTTTTGTTTTATTAAATCTTGATATATTCTTAATACTTTATTCTAAGTCTGTCCAAACTACCTAAGTCAGAGGGCTTCTGACTAAATGTCTTACTATCTTTCTACTCTCCTCTTCAGTAAATATTATTTTAAATAAGAAGCACTTTGCATTATACAGTATAATCACATATGCTATTCTTCAACTGTAAAGTACCAAAACATGCAATAATAAACATAATAAAAATGCTTTCTATTATGTATATATTGCTGTCTGTTCATTCTTTCTTTCAAAACAGTCAGATGGCAGCATCCAAATTTTATAAATAGACTGAATTAAGTAATTTTATTTTTGCTTCACTTGCGTTATGATTATTTCCATTCTATACATTTATTTCCATTAGTCAACTTATTTTTTTGTCTTATATCCAATATCTTCCTAAATTTTGAAGGCAAAAACTTGAATAAACTTCATGATTCTTTCAGATTTAACTACTCAAGGTACTGCTTCCAGCTGATTTAATTTTCTGGTCCTACTGTTAATAAAGGTCACTTTTTTAATCTACATTTCACACACAGATTTTTTTTTTTTTTCATTTTTATAGCTAAATTCAAGGAATTTATGAAATTTAAAATTATGCCATTCATTCTTATTGCTCAACCACGTGTCTTATAAACCTTCAAATAAAAATTCCAGTTTTGACACTCACCAGTAGTGTAAAATTTTGCTAATTGAGATATATACCAGAAACGTAATCAAGCCAGGATCCTCCAGTAGAAACTGAGCTACGTGTTACTGAAAATACATTGTGTGGATTTTAGATTGCCAGAAGAAAATGTTTATGGACAATTCAACAAAGCTGAATTTTATCTCTGGGTGCCTCCGTTTCCATTTCAGCACAAGACAAAGATTGTAACTGGAGATTTAAATGGAGTTATTGGGCTGGTTGTAAAAGATTCCTGTACAAATGAACCTGAAATCTCTGCTATATACTCTGATCTTGTTTTCAGGTGCAGAAAAATGTATTAGTACATTCTCTAAACCACTATGTTTAATTTTTTTTCTGTTATTAAAATGTTGTTCCTTCTAGAGCCAACAATTTGACTGCTGTGAACAAACTTCTTAATTGTAACTGTTTTGCTTAATTAATACTCTTAAATCACAATTAGCCAGATGTATGTGTGTTCTGATATGTCCGTGCCACGGGGACATTCAGGATATGAAACTTTCTTACTTCTTAATCTGAGGATTTATATTTAGGCAAGACAATAAATTTTAGATTTTCAGGAAGGAACTGTTCTAGCTCATGCTGTCTATAATAAAAGAAAACAAACATGTATTGGCACATAATGCATATTCAGCATTTTCCTTAACAAACTCTTGTTACAATCTACTTTTACCTTAGTATGACACTGAACAATGAACAGAAATTTGAGCAGATGCTGGGGATGCCAGTAAGATTAAATAGAAATACAGTATGTGTTGGTTTAAATATTTTTTTTAGAGTTTTCACACATCAACTCTATAAATAACATGATGTAAAATATCAATATTTATTTTTCATTTCCCAGGAATGTGAAAATTTTGTATATATTAAATAACAATAGAAACTGTTCTGTAATACTGCAAGATATACCCTAAGCATCAAGTAATGAAGATAAACTATTTTTTTTCTTTTCTTTTTTTTTTTTTAAGCTTTATTAATGAATCAGTTCCCTTAAGCAAACCATTCTTGAAAGAAAGAACTGTCAGACAGTTGGAATATGGAAGACAACATACAATGTATCCAGAAGCAAATTTTTTATAATAGCTTAATTAATAAGTTTGCTTTAATGGTTACTAAGTGATCGGTTTACTAGCTTATTAAAATTATTTTGAAAAGAATATTATTTATTTTCTGGAGCATATAGTTTGTAATGTATTTTTCAATAGGAAAAATCACTGTAAAATTTCTTTGAGAACTGTGTGTAAAAAGCAGCCTTTTGCTCTTAATACTCACTATATTACAAAACTGTCTTACACATATCCCAAGTGGTGCAATCAGTTCTACTGAAATGCTACAATTAATGATGCCCTTTCATTTCATTCTGCTTGTGCATGGTGAATGTTTGTTTTATATCCAGTATGGGAAGAGAATTTTACAACATAAAACTCATATCAGAATAAGGAGTTACTTACTAACAGCCATTTTTTAATTGTTGTTATTATTTTGAGTTGATACATCCATTCTCCTTGGACAGATTTTTTTTTTCCTTCAAAATATGAAATCTACTGTTTTAATCTAGATGAAACTTAATAATCTGTGTTCTACATTAATTTGGACTAGATGGCCTGATGGGATCCCCTGTAGAGAGCATATTTATGAGACAATGGATTACAAAGAATAAAGTAAATCCAAAGAAATTTAAATATTCATGGAAAATGGTTAAATCTGATATTCTGACATTTTTGAGAAGGGTGTTATAGATAAAAGTGACAAGCAGTTCTAACTCACGTCAAGTAGCACCATCAAAAAGACATTTGTTCAGTGCGACAAAAATCTAATATTGAAGTTGTGATGTCGTATGTGTAGATAAGGCATAATTAAATTGTTCTTCATTCTTGTTTCTTCTAGATCTATTTCCTACTATTTCCATTCTTTCTGCTTTTTAAGTCTTAGGAATTCAAAAGTGTTTGGCACTTCCTGAAAAGTCATATTCAATTTCAAAATTACCTGGAGTTTGTCACGGAAATAAACAGTCATTTTGTCAAATGTCATTGGCATCACATTTTTCAAAAGTATTTGCTTCTGAAACACCATCATACAGTCATTTATACATATCTCTGTGTAACAGGTTCTGCTGTTTAGTTTTATGTGAGAAACCACGTAGCTTGTTAGGCATAGGTGTGTTGACTGATTTTGTCCCATTTTTTATTAAGAAGGTTACGTTGTCTGTGACTTTGCATCTGCTTTTATTCAAAGAGCTTGTGATGTAACATGGTTTATTTTAAGTCAAATAAATTTTTGGTTATCTACTTAGATAACTTTATACCTGTATTTTGAGAGGTCTCTAAGAATTTTCTTACAGCCCTAGGAATTTAAATCAGATTGTGATTGTGAACAATGTAGAGAACTAAGCACTTATTTATCAACTCTATTCCCTAAATTCCCTTACTCTCATTCCAAGTTGCTCTAAGTTATTTGTAAAATTTAAGAAATAGTTTTATAGTAATTTCTTCTTCTGGTGTTCTAAAATGCTAAATATTCTTACAGGTACATCTCTCTAGAAAAACACACATGATTCTTGTTTTCCAAGTTTTTCTACCAGTGTATTTTTTTGGTGAAGTTTGAGAGCTTGCACATCCAGACTAATGTATTACAAAATGACTTTTTAAAAGTTTTGCTTATATTTAAGGCAATTACAACTGCTCAGACAAAAATAAATGCTCTGGGACACAAGTCTTGAAATATTTCATTTAAGATTTATCTTATTTATTTCAGTTACACAATCCATGTATGAATCTTGAAAAAATATCACTGCTTAATATTAACGGACTTCTTGCCATACGTGTATATGCATTGTTAAGTGTGCCCTGGAAGTTTTTTTTCTAATTTTGTTTTATTTTACTTTGTTTTATTTTATTTTATTTTATTATTTCTTTTTTTTTCTTTTTTTTTTTAAAATTCTTCCATTTTACGTATCATATGGTAAATAAAAATTAAAAAAGATCCATGACCAAACTAAATAGATAGAGTTTTGCAGTTTAGTTCTGATCCAAGTCAAGGATGACAGGCTTTCTGTATCTTTTTTTTTTTTTTTTTTTAAGTGAGTCTTAGGTTCAGTGAGCAGCTACCACGTCCGTAATTTGGAAACCATAGCTTTAAAAACAGAGCATGAGAGATTGTGCAAAGCCTACTACAAAAGACTAGAGACTGCACATATTCAGGTTCTGGGATAGCACATAAAACTCCAGTGTTCCTTGTGGATGTCCTGCATTGGTCTGCACAACTGCATGACTGCATTAGTCTGGAAAAGGTAGAAAATTCCCTTTGAAAATTTTTTGTTTTGTCAAAGCCAAGTGTCTCCTGAAATGTTCTGGTTTTCATACCCCATTTATTCCTAAAACCCCCCCAAAAAAACACAACAACAACAAAAAACAACAACAAAACACTAAAAAACACAAACAAATAAAAAACCCCAAAACCCAAACACCACACTGTGTTTAGGTAAATCAAAATGGGGACACAGTTTTTTGTTCCTGCTCTGAGTCAATTGCAAGTCTGCGGAATCAATCTCTGTCTCCCTACTCCTTGCACTTATTGCAATTTGTTTAAATAATTAATTAGTCCAGAGATTCATAGAGATGCTTCTAAGGACTGCTAGTGATAATAATCAGTGTCTAAGTCTAAGTAATTGTGTCAGTGCCTTCCTTCTCCTAAGGATCTGCTGGCTATTCCCTTCTGTCAGCTGAAAATGGTCCTAAAGCACCATAAGTACAACTGGGATATGGAATGGGATCTACATGCAGCCTACAGATGACCCTAACCACTTCTCTGTATACTTTTCTCTCTCACGTCACTGCATGTTTACATTTACATAGAGCCTTAACTCACTAAGTGAACTAAGCTTATGCCATAGATATGACGCAGAACAGCTGTACAGCATCAAAGAATCTGGCAACTAATGCATACTCTATTAATCTTATGGGACTCTGCTGCCTTCTGATTCAATAAAGTCCCCAGTGTTAGGGATCCAGGTGGAAGATGATTATACAACGTCCCATTTGTGATATGAGTATTCCCCAGTCTCCTTCATGGTTATTTTGGAAGGGAAGAGTAGGCGCAGACAGATAGACGGTGCTTCTTTACCTATTTTTTCAGCTTCAATAGACCCAGCTTTAGGAACACATCCCATTTTACCATATGTTATGACCTATATCTAGGTCATGCCTCTGGAGAGTCCAGCTCTGAATGGTTTTCTAAAGCAGTCTGATTACAAATTTCAAACTTTTTGGTATTGTCTATAAAATAAAATCAAAATTACTTGAGGACTCATGGGAAATTAGCTTGAGATGAATAAGTCAAATAGGCAGGGGTCTCAAGGCCTGCAACAGTGTGAATGTCTTTATTTGGACCTTTGGTAGAGGGTCATCAAGTAGTAAAAATAGATTTGTTATCATGGGCCTCAAGATACTGTCAAAGGCTTTTAGAAAAGAAGAGATTTTCTGCGTATCTATGCAATTTAAGCAATTTTACTGGTGACTGATAATTCTCTGTAGTTTCTAGAAATGACACCTCTAAATACACCTTTAATTTATGCTATCAGCACACTAGACTTTTAAGAAAACTAGTGCCACTTTTAGAACATCAGTAATAACAGTAAGTGTTTTTTCTCTGTTTTGGGGGGATTAAGTCTGTCCATCCTCCCTCCCCCTTGGTAAATAAAATATTGTATAATAGTGCAACCCACTGGTATATTCCTCCATTAAAAAAACAAAACACCCCCGCCCCCAAAATCAAAAAACCCCACAAAACATAAAAACAACCCCTCAAATCCTTTTGAAACTTTGACCAGTTTGAACCAGTTTTGTCAGAGAAAGTCACATAAAAGTCACAGAAAAAAAGAAAAAGGCTAGCTTCTAACAAGTTTTGTGAGAACTAGAAACTGAATACTGAGAAGAGTTCCACTAATGCCCACAGGCAATGCTTTAAGACAGAAAAAGCTCTATTAGTCTTTTGAGAATCGACACAGAACCTTTGTATGGAGAAAGAAAACCTGCAGTAACCAAAGCCTTGCTGATTCCGTTGGTCCCACTACTCATTTTGCAAAGCTTCTATGTACACGTTGTATGACAGGAATTCAGAAGGCTGAAAGAGTGGGTCTTCAGAATATAAACCACAATGCTGTCCTTCTCTATTTGTCTGCTTCTTTATTTCTACTAGATTGTCTTCTTGTTTATTAGAAAAATCCTATTTCACTTGAAAAAAGATTTGAGAAATCTCTCTAGAGCTAGAATGAAACATTAGCAGTGGAAAGCAGCTGACCCAGAGACTGTCCCCCCTTCCCTACCTGAGTTTTGCAAGTCACGCGAACTGTTTGTTAAGTGGACTTTACATCAACTTAGAAGTACTGAAACGAGGGAAGGAGTAAGGGTATTGGACAGGTTTAGGTTTTGCCTTTAGGACTAAGGTGATCTAAATGAGTAAAATCAAGTCTATGTCTGGGTTTAAGACACATGAAGTTAAAAAAAGTTCACTCTTATGTTTTGAGCATGTCCCTACATTTAGGCAAAAACCAATTTCCTTATATGCATATATTCACATGCACACATACACATATATAGATTTGTTGTGCAAGTATATGTACATTATCCTTTGTTGAAAAGCAGAGGAACAATTAGATGTTAAAAAAATAATTCTGAAATATTGCTTAGGAATAATATTTGTAGAAAAATGAAGGAATATAATAGGTGTGATTCATTGAGAAAAAAAAAATATACTTTGCATGTTTATCTAGAAGTAATGGGAGAACAATACCTAGAATACGAGATTTCATCTTTGATCTGTTCACAACAAAATCCTCCAAACACTAATGAATTTCGCTGTACAATGTTCACTGTGGAAGCAGACATGAAATATTTAAGCAGTCACTGACACCATCACAAGGACACCTCAGCATGGACCTCTTTTCTGACATTTTTTTCAGGTAGATGTTTCAAGAAAGTAACAAATTCAAATTACTGAAGAGATAAGAGCATGCTGCAAGTTTCTGCAGTTGTCATTCAACAAACGTTTTTTATTGCATTCAAAGAAACAGCTCATTTCTTTGAAGGACAAAATGACGCATATCTTTTATACCCAAATATATTTACATTTGAGAGGCTGAGGCTGATGTGCCAAGGTTGAAGTGTACCACCATTGTAGCTATGTGCAGATTATGTTGTAGGAGGCTCAGAACACAGGAAAGGTAATGGCATACGCTGTCTGGAGAAATTCTGCCTGTTGAGATAAACTCTTATTGTTTAATATGCATTGTAGGCTAAATGCTTCCCTGTTTGCTATTCTTATAACAGATGAGGTGACTTCATTGAGGCAGCGTTATTTTTTTTACATTTTCTGATGCATTGAAAATGATCTGACACAATCCAAGTATTAAAAATCAATCTGGTTTACACCTGGCTTTCACAGAACCCTTTTTTTTTCATCTACATCCATCAAAAGTAACAGAATACATGCTCGTTCTTAGTATATTCAAAACAGAAAATAAATCAGTTTATTTTGCACTCAGAATAATTTAATTTTATATTTTACCCATTTTACTTTACACTGCACTAGATTAGGTATGCTAGCCAGAGCAATGATATTTCTGCTGAGAAGTATCTTCTTAAACAGCTCTCCAATGGTCACCTATAATTACCCAAATATCTCTTAACGTTTGTTGGTAGAGGTTATTAAAGGTATTTTGTAATGCAGGTTTACTTTGACCCTGCAGAAAAATTGATAATGTATTGGGTGTTTTTGTATGTACTTTTTCCGGTCTAATCACACATCAAATAAATAAACCAACCCTATTCAAAAGAGCGTGTCAGTATATGGTTAATTTTGTGTTTAAGATTGCGCAACGTTAACTTGAAAATAATGTATGTAAAGCAAAGTGTTTTACTTCATAAGAATACTTAATTTAAATGCTCAGATGTCTGGAAAACTTGACTTTAAAGATATGCTGCAGCTCAGAAAGTCCTTCATAATTCACTGTTTTTTTGATTTTTCTCTCCAATTTTTCTCAACATTTATTGATTGTTTTCAAACACTGATATTTCTTAACATTTGTTTTGAAAGATTACCTTACAGAATTATTAACTTTTGATCATTATTCGATTTTCCATTATTTCCATCACATGTGACATTGTTTCTAATCTGTAACACCATAAGCGTTGTCTAGGAAAAGCACGTTGAGAATTCACTGCTCATTAGTCACAAAGGGTGAAGCTTTGAACTGTTCTGTCTGTGAGGTTTCAGAACACTGAAATCCAGTCACATGAATATTTGCAAGTGTCTTGGGTAGTGATAGGACAGACACCCTAAAACTGTATACACTTTTTAAACAGCTTCCATCGACAGGCAAGGCAGAGAATGCCAGGTAGGTACCATGAGCTCCATTCTCAGTAAATGTCCTTTTCACCCTTTTCGAGCACTGGTTCTTCGTGACTGACCCTGTAGACAGAAAAAGGATATTTTGAATAGGATTAGTCTGACCAAATGTAGAGACTAAAATATAGGCTGCTGTGTCTGAACTAGTCACCTAAACTTCCTTTATAGTCAATGGGAACAGAAAGACGCTATAAGATGAAATTAATGTAATGTCATCTGAAAGTACTCATCCATCAGATGAGTCACACGTTAAAAGAGACTGTTCTCTCCAGTGACTTTAAAGGGCACCAGAAGTTTCTTCGGTTCTTTCTTGGATCTTCTAAATTTAGGTGAGACAAGGTCTGTATTTGAAGATTGACAACATGGGGAGGAAAAGGTATTTCCATAATGGCTGAAAATTGTACAATTGCAGTAAAAGCATTACAATTTTGTGACAACATATAGTATATTTCATAGGTCACATAGGAAAGGCTATCCTTCTAACCTTTCATCAGGTAAAATTTCTCACATTGTAAGAACTTTGCTGAAAAGAAAAAAGGAATGAAAATTCCATCCTTCTTTTACCTCGACAGCCAAATATATATATAGGTCAGTAATATAATTTCAATACTGAATGGATTACAGTTAGTTTTAGAGCAATATGCTGTGGTGAGTTCTTGTATTTGTTCTCTCAGACTAGAGCAATGTGAACAGCCCTAGCTAGCACGGCACAGTATAGTTCAAAGGGAGGGTGAACGCAAGACTTTTTTTTATATTAAGAGTAAAAAAGTTATATTTTACTGTTAACTGTAATTCAGTCAGTCTCCAGCTTATTAAATGATGCAGACAAGACTTTGGTCAAGGACATATTTTGGAGTGTTTCTAAAGCTGTATTTAGTGAACTAGTATAGGGCTACTTATCAATGTGTTATTTCAGCTGTTAAAGTTCTGAAATAGAAATGATTTTGTGTCATTAAGTGTTAGATACTATTTAAAGTCAACAAAATATGCCCAAGGACATTGAGTGTGATGTGTTCCCATGTCACCTGTTTTTCTTATGCAGCACAGTCTATTTGACTACTTTGTTGGATGGTAAAATCAGAAATGAAATAGAAGAAAATAGACACCAAACTTTGTTCTTTTGATTTTGAGGATAAGGTACTTTCAAAGTTAAGTAGAACTTCAGGACCCTGACGCACACAACACAGAGCTAAGAGTAAGCAGATACAACAATTTTATAGCCTACTTTGAGGAAGCTGTAATCACCAGTCTTTTTCATGTTAAGAATTTAGAAATCATTTTATCCTTTAGTTGAGAGTAAAACTGCCTCCCTCAATCACCAAAAATAAAGTTTTAGAAACAAGCAGATATTTACTTACCTAAGAAAGGTACAACACACTTAATCTAAACTGCATTTCAACCATTGGCATGATTCTAACCTAATTTACATTAGTTAAAATAAGCTGAAATCACTGATGTTTCACTGTGAATTTAGGGAGAAGCAATATGTATGTAACTATAGGAATCTACTTTGTGTGCTCTCCAATATGTAATGAGCCCAGCATACTATTGTTTGAAGAAACAGCATAGGTGTGAGGTTTTGGCAAACTACAGACCAAATGAGTGCTGTTACTATGTACCTTACCCTTAATGTCACATTTGGAACTATTTATTGCTGAGATACCTCATACTGTATTTGGTGGGGTGACACTGGCTGGATGCCAGGTGCCCACCAAGCTGCTCTATCACTCCCCTCCTCAGCTGGACGGGAGGGAAAATAGAATGAAACCCAATGTATTTATATTGTTTTGCAACTGTTTTATATAGTGTGCACAGTATACACAAAAAAAAACCCAACAACAAGAAAACCCTAAACCTAATAAAGTTGTATATGAACTTATATATATATATGCCTTTATGTCAGTATATGTATCTCTATATGACAAATACAATAGTATTTTGTGTATTTGTCATATAGAGATATGGCGTTTCCCCTAAGAGGAAAAATTGTGAGCCTACAATCAAGTCTAGTATATTTGAATACTGATACGTGTGTATGTGTCTGTGTGTGTGTATGTGTCTGTGTGTAAATTGCCTTCAGAACTTTCACTTTGCTTTTTTTTCCTGATGCTCAGATCTTCAGCAAATCAACATTTCTTTGCCCTTTAAAGGCCTTGGATGAATAATAATCTTAGGAAAAGTCATCTAATCTGTTTTAGATGCTTTTTTTAGGATCAGATGAATCACACTCTGGCGGTACCTTTTCCTCTCTCCTAAGTACAAAGGGTTTGTAGGATAACTTTCTTAGCCTTGAACATCTACTCGTTAGATTCCTACGTGAATGCAGATAAATATCTCCCAAAATAATGCAGGCAGTAATCCGTTATTTTAAGCAGAATATACTCCAATTAAAGCATAGAGAGAAAAATTAAGTAAAACAATTATATCTTGTTAGAATTGCAATAGCAGAGTAGAAAGTCAGGGATAAAAGCCAGTGGAATAGGCTTCATGTGTGTTTTCTTCTTGTGCATTATCTGTAGTTGAAGGTGCATACATTTCAAAATCAATTAATGAATTCCTCACATATCGATACAGATATAAATATAGGTATAGATAGATATAGATGATATATGTATAGATATACATATTTTAGAGAGTCAGCATAATCACCAGACCAATATAATCTGTTCTGGGAACAGAAACTGAAGGTAACAATCGTTTTGTCAACAACGTAACAATATTTAGAAAAAATGTTATGCTAATTTAGGTATTTGCTTTGCTGCCTTATTCCAGAGGCACTTAAAACAGGCTAGGACATTACCTCTTCAACCTGAGAGCTACCCAGAACTTAACTGCTTGCGATTTCTGAAAATCCTGATCTAAACAGCAACAACTCTACCCCTTGCCGAAGCCCTGACTAAACTAAACACACCATAATTCCTTGTAATGGACAATTTTTTAGGCTTCTTCTGTCCTTTTCTACCACAATGAAACAGCCATAAATTCAGTATAAAGCACAGGGGATGTGGCTGATTTCATTAAGTTGGATGAAAGATCTGGACATGTTGCACAACAGCTTTAAGATTAGCAGTCTCTCTTGGGAAGCAAGTGACAAAAATTCTTAGGCACAGAAAGGATTCAAAACTAGATTTCCTAAGACAATGATCCCCAATAAGTTAACTAAGGTAGGCTGATCCCTTCCTTAGTCATAAGGCTATAGCTTTGGGATGAAGATATTCATCTGTGAGTCCCTGGTAACTTGAATATATTTATTTTAATACAGTGTTAAAGTTATTAAATACTGAGACACCTGGGGATAGAAGTCTAGCTGCAGGTTGCTGCCTGAATAGCTAGTTTACTGAATCAAGTTTTTTCTTCACTGTTTTTCCTCTTGTAGTCCTTTTTATACAGTGTCATCTACAGGACCAGTAAAGACAACCTGTTCTTTTTTGTTTATGTTTTATACCTGGAAATAACATGCTGTAACTACTATCCTGGAATGCAGTTCATGGTTCATCTGAAGAACCCAAATTTCCTATTTCTTGGATGACTGTCACATAAAAAGTGGGTATTATCATTATCATGCTCTGTTCAAAAAGGTATTTCCTCTCCAAGAAGGTTTCAATGCTCTGCATAATGAGTGGATGGAGAGTTATTAATCTAAGCTAAATGAGAGTAGAATTTGAGACACTGTTGTGCCTGGCACCCCCTATTTGCTGCTGCTATGCTGGCTTTCCATATTTCCTTGCAAGCACGTTCTAATCCCCTGCAGCTCTGACAATGTGAAAAACACTTTGTATGTGTATGTGAAATGCAAACCAGAGTGGTTTTCACTGACATCCAAGTTAGCTCCAAAACAGGCATTTTCAAAGTGCTTTGCTCTACTTCATAAGGAACTCAGCAAAGAACATGCAAACAATACTGAAAATACCAAACGAGAAATTATTAGAGGGGAACTGTCAATCTGTAGCAGAAGGTATTACCAACAGCTAAACCCTCCTTTCATTTATGAATAGCATGCCTGTTACTAGGATCTCACAAAAATACAAATATCTGGCACAGGCATGAAAGGCCTATATTGAAATAGCATAACCAAAGTTGCAATGGTATCATAGAATAGTTTGGGTTGTAAAGGACCTTTAAAGTCATCTAGTCCAACCCCAAATGTTTTCAAAAGTTATGAAATATCATATATATGACTGTCAAAAACACCTTAATTCTTATGTGCTTACACTTTGATGCAGTATTCTCTTATATGGTCACATTTTTTCCTACATTTTTTCCCACATAGCCTATTTCTTATTTGGTTAACATGACAGAAAGCTCTTGAGATGTTCATTGATTAATATTTGATTGCATTTTATTAATAATCTTTTATTACGCCTAGCTTTTCTCTGTTGCCCATTATCTAAACCCTGCTTTGAAGAAAGAAATAAGAATTTCATTATGTACTTTTTATGGCATTCATCACTTGCTAGAGTGCTGAAGTTTTTCAAAGATGTCAATACATCATTTTTCATAACACTACTTTTCCATTGCCTCTCCAGTAGGTAAACTTGAGCTAGATGCTTGAATGAACACATTAAGGTTCCATCCTTATTTAAAAAATTTATGCATGGGTTTTTGCACCTTATTATTTTTTTAAATATAATATGTAAGTTAAAAGCACAGGCCTGAATCCTTCATGTGACTCCATGCTTTTTCAGAATTTCTGCCAGAAAAAATCCAGATTCTTAAGGCAGTAAGAAGCTGTATATGGACTGTAAAGACCCAGAAAAATTCTGTAACTGTTTTGCCTAGCATCACATGGAGTGTCATAGCACAGTAAGTAATAGAATCCAGTTCACTAGGTCATTGTTCAACTACCCTAAGTCATAATTTTTTTCTATTCCCTTCTTCAATTCTTTGCCTTGTTGATTAGAAAAAACACTGGACGTCTTTTACAGCAACATAATTCTGACAGAATTAGTTGAGATCAAACATGTTTAAAAAAACATGATGACTTCATCAGATCTTCTAACAAAACAGGCCAGTTTAAAAGCTCACTTTCCTGTCTGGTTTTGGCTAGCTCACTTGTCCATCATCTTTGTTTTTTAGTGTTAGGCAAACTGGTCCACACACTCTTCTTAGGAGCAGGATCATAAAATTTTCCATCCTCCAGCTCTCAAGGCTTGTTATTTTTCAGCTTCCCGGTCTCTGACACCCTGAGCAAGGAGACTGCAGAGTTTCCAAAATCTGTTATCTCCATTTTCAAAATCATTTCACCACAAATTTCCCCCACACATTCACCCCAGAGACAGATCATCAGCTTGCCACAAGTTTAGTCACGCACAGAGGAAGTTTTATAAGTGTTAGTCTCAGATCAGTGAGTTTGCTGCCTTAGGCATGAGACTCAGCCAGTGGGACCCCACTCCCCTCCTGTTTCCAAATGCTGGAATTCCAAGTTCCTATCGTGGCCATGTGGCAACCTCTGCTTTGCTCTGGGTCCCAGCAAATCCCTGCGTGCTCTCAGATATGTCAGCTCCTGGAAGAGGTGTTCAAAGGCAGCAGAGGAGGAGGAAGGGGTTCAGTGGAGCTCAGTCAGAAGGGTTGGTCTGCTAGGGCACCCCAGCTCACCATGCAAGCCAGCGTGCAATCTGCATGTTCTCCCTGGCCAGCTACCATACCAACAGCCAAAAGGTCTGTGTCAGGTAGAGGAAAGTGCAGGAAGCACAGGAGCAATCATTTGTTGATCTCCATAACAAGATCATCAAAAATGTCTGCGTAAAAAAGCAAAAAGACAAGTATTGCACTGTGTACAGACTTGATCACACTTCCAGACAGGCAAAGAACCTGCTTTCTTGGTGCCATTCAAGGTGAATGTCACCTGTGGGTGTTCATTTAACATGAGCTTGAAATTCCTTTCCTTGCTACTCCAGTAGAGAGGTGACTTATTAGTATAACAACTTTAGAGATTCTATGAGATATACTGTTAGAATACTATTACAATATCACTTCTTAAGTTTTCCAAAGAATCTATTTCCTGAAAAATTTTGTAGAGAAATTATAGCCAATGAAAAATTTTAATATCAATTTTGCTCATTCTTTTCCATTTGGCATTATGAAAAGCTTTTGTTCATTATCTCCTAAATGTCCCTATTATTGAGAGATTTTACTCTAAAATTGCTTTTGACATATAAATGTTCTGTCTTTGAATTACTAGTGATTAAAAAGTCACTTACACCTGATAAGTAAACATGAAACTAATAAGTTGTATGTCTTCATAGCAAAGGAATCCTCTTGCTTTTCAGTTTGGTTTTGGTTTGGGGTTTCTTTTATTTCCTTTTTGCTTTATGACCTTTTTTCCTTCTGTTACCTTTTCAGAGCTTGTATTTTACTTTTTTGTCTATTTATTTAATGGTTCAGTTTCTTTTACTTTACCTGAGTTACTCAGTGTCACAACAGCTGGGAAAAAGACAGCCAGTGATACCTTATAAACAGGTATTTAAAATGCTGGCAAGCTCTTAGAGAAAGTGAGGAAAGTTAATTTTACCTGAATGCTAGCACCTGAAGAGCAGTCACAAAAGTGATTGATTGCTACACAAAATGTACCATTGTGCGTTTCATGGGTTAGTGAATTTATTTACAATATTATTTCCAGTCATCTTGAATTTTCCATGTAAAAGAATAATTTTGTAGATCTTGATATTGAGATACAGATGATATGGTGGCATTTGTGTTTATATTTGGGATCAGAACATGGGTAATCTCAGGGACCACATCACCACCCTCTGGATATTCTTCACACTGTAAGGCTACAAACATGGTTTTTCTTTGTATTGTTAAAATTCAGTAATTTTAATAATGAATTTTCTTAGGTAAAAAAGGAATTTCTGAGAAAAACATGGAATTGTTGTCTCAGTCAATTTTTATTGCTGTCTATAGAAGTACAAAAAAAAAAGTTGCAGTGACAGTTTACCTATAGCGAAATAATAGAATTCAGAAGCCAGGCATGGTTCAAAAGAAGAGTTCTCCACATTAGTTGTATTTCCCATAACACAAGTAGAGGTGTGTGACATTGGTTTTATTATCCTATTCATATGTTTTTGTTGTTAAATCAGCTACATTACATTTGGTAATTCTAGTCCTTCAAGCTGCATGATTTATACAAGACTAGTGGACTGAATTCGAGCTCTTATATGACAAGGACTTAAAATGTACACTTCAGTAATTTTTGTTCCTTTGCTGAACTGGGGGTATTTTCTTAAACTGTATATTTAGGATTATGCCCATACAGCAAAATATTCTGATTCAAGTCAAACCTGCACAAATCAAAATAATAAATAATTATTTTTACTTTTTCTCTCTTTCCTTCTCCTTCTCTCAATATATATATTTGTTTATACACACACATATATAGGAAGCTGAAGTTGTTAATTTTGTTTAAAATTTACCATTTTCTTATAATACTTTTAGAAAACTATGTTATTCTCAGGGATTTATTATAATATAAACACGTATTTTAGAATTACTTGGGTAAATGCTCTATACTGTAGAAAAACACAGCTAAGACTTTATCATCATAGAAAAATCATTGGAAGATGACATCATTGTCATCTTATCATTGGATAAGACATCATTGGAAAAATCACAATAACATCACTTTTCAAGACTTATCAGAATACACATAAGTTAGGAAATATGACCCTAATCATATGTCCCAGCAAGCACTAGAACCCAGTGCTTTCCCAGTAAGCACTGGGAAAATTCAGTGTTCAGTAATCCTCTGAATCTTTAACTATAGTTCCTGGTCATAGCACCTACCTAGTAGCAGGAAAATGGTGCAGAGAGAACACATACTGATATGTTAGTGTTTTGTCATTTTTCTTATGGATTTCATTTGACCTTAGATATATAACATGCAAATTTGCCGTAAGTAGAACTGTGTCTTTTAACAAGAATGAGATGTACTAGGACATTCTTTCTTGCCTTGTTTTGTGTTTAAGCAATTGGTTCACAAAAAGATCCAATTATTCTTTGATTTAAGTAGAAAGAAGTAATGGCCTTTGTACTGAGAAAAAAAGTGGAATTAACTGGTGTCTAACATGAATGGCATTTCTATATCTTTCAGAGCTTTGTACACAAACAGCTGCAAAGAAGGGAGACAAAATCTTGGGAGAACTGGATAAACACACTAGTTGATGACCTGTCACAAAAACATTTCCTCAGTGAGATGCTCTTTGGAAGCTGTCATAAGGAGATTAAGATGATGGATGATGACACAGTCTAAACAGTATGCAGTATTTCACTGGTCATATGTGTAAGGCTGAAAGTCACATGGAACTTTTTCAATCTTTGTCTCTGCAGTTTTGATAAATTTTGTTGAGGCCCAGCACAAAAATTTAACCTAAATTAAAGCAGACATTTCACAGTAATAATACTGACTGTTTTTTATCTTCCGTATCACATCAGTACAGTGCTGACTGAACATTCTAAAAACTTTTCAATATAAACAAATTGACACAACTGCTTGACAATTATTTACTACACAGAGAAACTGCTGGTTCTTATTAAAGCCCTTCTCTTTCTCCTTTTTTCTTCATCTGTTTGCTAATCATGCAAATGAATTATAAGTTTTCAGTTATCTGGGGTTGTCTACTTGAACTTGTATGTATTAGTACCATTGGAATACTCACACAGGTAAAATTAATCTATTGGCTAATTGACAACGGAAACGTTTTTCATAACTCATTTTTAAAAATTAGTTTATCTGTGGTAAACCATGGTTATATTTTCTTCCTCTGTAATAAGGTGTCTTCATTAATGACTTGGATGGTGGGATGGAGTGAGACTGCAAACCTGACTGGGTGGAGTGATCACTATTATTAGAGGTTCAGAATGGCTTCACCAGGCTGGGTTGAGAACTTCAACAGAGACAAGTAGAAAGTCTTACATCTGGGGTGGAATAACCACATGAACACATGAGTGTTCACAGGAGTGGGCACCAAGCGGATAGAAAGCAGTGACAGGGAAAAGGACCTCATAGACAAGTTGAATGAGTTGAACTGTTACAGCAAGGAAGGCCAACAATGTCCCAGCTGTATTAGCAAGAATGTTGCCAGCAGGCAACAGGGGAGGTGAGGCAGGGAGGTGAGCCTTCCCCTCTACTCAACACTTGTGAGACCACATCTGGAGCACTGTGTCCATCCAGTTTTGGTCTCTCCCACACAAGAAAAACATTGACACATTGGAACAAGTCTGGTGCCAGACCAGCAAGGTGATTGAAGTCTCATGACATGGAAGGAAAGGCTGAGAGAACTGGGTTTATTAAATCTCAAGAAAACAAGGTGGGCAATGGGAGGGTAATGAGAAGACAGAGCCAGAGTTTCTGCTACAATGAGGCAAGAGGAAGAGAGGCAAAGGATGTAAGTTGTCGCAAAGAAATTCTGATTAGGTATAAAAGCAATTATTTCCCCCCACCTCCTCCATACAGATGGTTGAACAGTAGAACAGTTTGCACGAAGATATTGTGGCATCTTCATCCTTGAAGATATTAAAAACTCAGCTGTACGGGTCCCTGAACAACCTGATCTAATTGGACTTGCTGTGAGCAGAGGGTCAAACTAGAAGACCTCCAGACACCTCTGTAACCACAACTATTCAATGATTCTGTTAAAGGAATTCATGCCTGTTTCTTAAAAACAAAACCACTTACTGCTTACAAATGGTGACAGTCAATACCTTTCTAGCTCTGTGCATAAAGATCAGTGCATTGGTGCTTCCTTACAACCTCTTTTGCTTCTGCAACTTGGACTTTTTCCTCTGTCATTCCCGCCAAGGTTGCAATGTAGTGTATACATTCTATTTCCTAGTATCTATATAGCCAGTAAGTCTTCCCTTGTACTCCCAAGAAACTTGCATTCTCGTCCTTGAATTATCTCATCCTGTATCACTGTCTCCAAGCCTCCCTTTTCCATAACAAAATGGAAGGGGAAAAAAGTTATTACATGATAGTATATGAGATCTCCAACTCTATTCACTATGAGTTGGTAGGTCTATTAAAATTGGGATTTTAGTGTATATCTTTCAATTGCTGCTAAAATCTTCTGAGGCATGAAATTTGTTCTTCTCAGATTTTAATAGACAATGTAGATTTGGGAAATCACATTACATTGATTCTTTACAGTGTGGCATTACACTGTCCACTTTATTCATATACCTATAGACAATCAGGTCTTTGAAAGTCTGTAAACCAGGAATTTACGCTGAAGAAACCTGATTAGAATAAGTAGGGTTTGATCCTGCCAATATTGTATCGCCACAGATTTGTTATCTCTAAACTGTTACTTTTGTTTCCTATTGTATATACGGACATTAATGTTAGACACCCCTGCTGGTGTACAATGCCCTTTTTTGTTCTTTGTATGATCTGACTTGATGGATTTATAGCTCTTTGGGTGACTGCTTTGAAACTGTGTGGTGTGAATGTGAACTGTTGGCACTACACAGAGATGAATACGTTAGCATCAAGGACTCTGATCTCAAGTCCCAATAGAATCAATGGGAATTTATCATCTGGAAGCAAGTAAGCTCCTGACAGAACTAGGTCCTTACGGTCTCAGGATTCAACTAAAATACTTTTCATCTTGTGAAAAAAATGGCAGAGTTTCTCCCTAAACAGAGGAAACTTGCAAAGTATGATTAACACTACCTGGACAGAGATCTTATGAAACAGCCATCCCATGTGTTGTTACAAGAATGCTATCTGTTGGAGACTAATAGTGAATAAAAGCAGTGTACCAATAGCACTAATTAACCAGGGGTATCGTGCTGCTGAATGATGTAGAAGAAAAAAAAAAAAAATTGAGAAAAAATAGATGCAAAGAAAGCAAGATGGGGCAGAAAAAAGAGACAAGGAAACAAGCAGAAATGAAACTGAACAAATTATTTTTCAGAGACAAGGGTGCTTAACAAAATTGATCATCTTGGAGGGAAAAATAAGCCATTGATTCAAAAGCAAAAGAACGTGGTAGCAAAATTAGATTGAATATATGTATCCTCATAGAGATAAATGGAAGCAAGATGGAAAATCTGAGAAGAAAAAGAAAATTGTCACCTTCAAATTGCCAGTCCTACAGTGATATACGGAAACATAGAAATGGTATATTAATAATCTTTCTTTTTTTTCAGATGTACTAAAATAACTACAAAGCTAGACATTATAACAGTGAAGGAGAACAACCTAGGAGTCAGTGGATGGCAGCATGTGCAGTTTTAGTTAGTTTCAGCCATATAAATGATAGTTCCTGACAGATGTTGTTAAGCTTTGTCTGTCTTTGGGTGCCTAAGCCAAAAGTTGGATTCTGAAAGAAATTTGCAAAACATTTCCCTTTTGACACAGATACGGGAATTTTTGAGCTAATATACTTGTGAATGCAAGACTGTAACATCCACCCTGCTTTCTGTTGACAGTGTCATAAAAACTGTACTATAGTTATAGTCTGCTTATAAGGAATTCTATGTGTGTAATCGGGAATGGGCTAACAGTGAATCCAAGTGCTTTGGGCCATAAACTTATGGGTAGCTCATAGCCAGTTTAGAAGATTGCAGTCATTAGCTGATCTTTTCTCTAACAGGAAATGCCTCCTGTTCACAAACTCGTTTAAACTGCATTTATATTATCAATTCTATTGGACTAATTTCTGACACATAGAGAAATTAATAAGAGTTGTCACCCATGGCTCTAGCTTTCATAGTGTTTTTAAGAGCATTAGGAAATTAAAATTGTATTTTTTTGTTTTTGGAGAGAAAAGCAGGAGGGAATGACAAAAGGAGAGTGAAAAATGTCACAGAAGTCTGCAGATAAATGGCAAGCTGCAGCTTGCTTTAGCCACAATTCAGTAGCTTGGCTCCGTGAGGCTGGAACGACAGGGTGAAACTGATGAAGAGCATGGGTACCGCAGGCAGCATTTAGCTTCATCAGATTGGTGAAAATGTGACTCCAAAAGTGTTGGAGGTGTCTGTTGTCAGCATATCTCCTCTTCTCTGGTTTTCCCAAAGGAAATAAATGGGACCCTAAACAATGGCATTACAAAACCAAGAGATTTCTCTGTTGCCAGCAGAAGAGATCTAGGTATGTACATTTTACACCCAGACCTCTGCTTTTTGCTTTGGCATCTGTCTTTTTTTCCAGGATGAATGGTGGATCCAACTCAGGATGAGTGTGAGAGCAGGCAGAAGGTCAGCGATGCTCTTTCACAAGATTTGATTTCTAAAGTGAGACACATGGTCCAGACAGGAAATACAGTTTGGACTGTAAGTTTGCCTTCAGTAAAAATGAATCAATCTTCCCAGTTCCAATTAAAAAAAAAAAATGAAACCAGAAAGACTGGGTTTTTTTAATAAATCAATCTATTTTAAAAAAAAATTAATATGATCTCATCAAAAAAGAGAGTTACAGTTCATTAAATGTAAGGGATCTCAGGCAGTCGATAAGTGGACATGCGGCTCTTTCTTCCTTCCCTTCTAAATAATGAGAGTTGTATTTTTATTATTTAGTTCAACTTAAACGTGTGATCACCAGCAGTTGTTCTGATAGTTCATCCAAGAACTGGTTCTGTTTTGTAATATTCTTTCCAATTAGTACTGAAATTGTATTTTAATTTATTTTATTTTATTTTTATTTATTTTATTTTATTATTTTATTTTAAGAGTTTAATGAGACTAGCAGTAGTTACCTCCATCTGATTTGTATATTTCTGTTACTGTTATTATGAGGCTAAAGTCAAGGCAACTTTAAGTGAAGAAAAGACTGTGAGACACAGAGAGGTTGCAGAGCTTTTCTTTCTGACAGTGTAATTCACACACTGGAATAGACAGACTCAAATAATACCATATGTGTGTTGCAAAACAATTTGTACTCCAGGTTTTATATCAGTTTTACTCGAGCTCTTGCTAAAGGTCAAGGTATGTTTCTCTGAATAGAAAACAACTCAAGATCCTCAGACTGACACAGCATATTTTTCATAGATCATATTATAGGATCATACATACTTCTCTTGCCACCTAAGCTCTGCCAAAACCTTGGATAAATCTGAACATATCAGTTTTTATAAATAACATTAAAAACAAAACCATGCAAAGTTAACAACAATGTTTCAGTAGCTCTCACCTAAGTATTTGCTTATATGACCCCTCAAGAACTAACTTGTTTCTAAAAACAAAAACATAGTAGATTTGTAGGTGGAGGATAGCTTTGTGAAAAACACCAGCTCAAACAGGTACGTTATTATTTCAGTGTTTTGTCTACTTCATGAAGAAATTACAAGTGAGTGAAATAACACAATCTAAATATAAATAATTTTAAATTCATGCTAGTTTAACCACATGAATATGATATGTGGGAATTATTAAGTACAGGGTAAATCACGCAGAAACTATAAATCTCAGAGGGGAGATGGACATCTCTCTGTTGGAAGCGGTCACAGCCCACAGCCCAGACAGCAGGTTTGGGATGGAAGCAGTGTATTTCTAATGAGCGATCTTCCTCAGCTGAGAAAATCACCCCCTACTTAGGCTGGATCTTTAAAGCTAATTTGGCAACAAAAGTAGTGTTTGGCAACCAAAATAGCCTTTGAAGTAGTTTGTGTGTTTTGATTACCAAGTTCTTCATAAACTCTGGTATCACTCAGGATGTATTTGCTGGGGTTCAAATCATCTCAAATAATCAAATGAAGAAAAGAAGTTATAAGCATCAGATTACCTATTTAGTGAAGTTCTAGTGGGTTCTGCTCGCTCCCCATCCTGATCAGGATTGCTTCAAAGGTTGGTGACTTCATTTGGATGTTTCACAGTCCAAAAAGTGATGATCCATTACTGATTTCTCATATACAATTTTTCTCTCTCTCATAATTTGGGTATGAACAAATAGGTCCTGCTCCTTCGTAAAGGTTGATGCCCAGTGGATACTGGAAGCAGTACCTTGTGCTAGTATCAATGACTTTTCCATACAACAGTCAAAGTGTTCCTTCAGGTAACTAAGACCACTCTGCTGCTTGAAACCTCAATTTACATATTTGCTTTGTTGCCTTCTGCAATATCTTGAAATATATTTCAATACCACTTTTGTTTTACTTATGTTTCATTCCCTTGCAGGAATGTATGCTCATTGGTAGTAGGAAGCACTAGCATTTTCCACCTAATTGGAGGTTTTCTAGGAAATGCGGTACTGTAGAAAAGACAGGAGGTAAGGAACCGAAGTCTCTCATTATTGTTGATCAGTACCTTGCATGTGTCCGCTATTTTACATAAGCATATAAGTATATATGCATATGTGGATACAGATTATTTATGGTAGAATAAAATATTTATTTATATTAGAAAATCTATGTCATTATCAAATAGTATCTGCCTATCTTATAAACGTAAGAATACAAAATTTATCAAAATATTGCCTTATGTATTTAAGACATAGTTTAGTGGTGGGCTTGGTAGTGTTAGGTTAACAGTTGGACTCAATGATCTTAAGGGTCGAAATGATTCTATGCTTCTATTATTCTCTTTCAGTGTATTCCTGTGAAGGGAACTGAAGGAAATATTACACTTCAAATTACTCACTGAGAGCATACATGAATGTACTTTGCAGTAGCAAAATCTTGCACAAGTATTTCATAAGCAGCAAGAGCTGTATTTCACAAAGAATGAGTTCCATCAGGTTAGTGGTTTTAGGTTTTATGATCATGCTTTATTGATTTTTTTTTGGATATGATAATGATATATATCAAATTAATATCCACACAGCAAAAGCAATTTCTTATTCCTGGGAACTTAGTAATCCTTTAAATTGTCTTTAGTATTATGAACTTTCTGTGTGTTAGTGATTTGTATTTTCCAACAAATTTTGTTAGTTTACAGCCTTAAAAGAAGATATATGGTGAGGCATTTTTTTTAATATTGAATAAGTAATATTTGTAATATTTCTTATTGATATATGTTGATTATAACTTTACAATATCTGAGTTTTTCATTTTCTCTCCTTGTCTACAGCATTTAATAAACCCCCCTAGCTCTATTAAATCAATGAAAATCTGTTCATCAGTTATAGAGAGCAGGATTCCATTTCAGTAAATAAGTATAAAATATAGGAGGCTATCAATCTATCTATTGATCTATCAATTGATCTACCTAGCTATCTATAGGACAGCACCCGAATACATTCTGGTCAGTCCTATGGCATCAATCACTTTGTCGTCTGGGAAAACTGGAGCAAAAAACACACACGCATCTTTTAAAAATTCTTGTTTACTTCACCTGGTTGTATTGTGAAAGATCACACTACATATAACTACTGTAGCAAAATACAGCAAATGCAAATGAAAAAGCAATGTTCTTTGTCTGCCAAAGGGAACAGAGAATTGCTGCAGATAAGTACTGTCATTGATCAGGTATAGCATCCTTAAACAAGGGTCAATACTAGAACATTTCATCTCTTTCTTTTTTTCATTCCTCCCTTCCTCTTCTCATAGAGATTGTGACTGTCATTTGACTTCCTTGTTATTACCTTTGTTTTGGCAGCCTATGTGGGCTGATTTACATATGCTGTCTGTATAGGTTTTGTTCTCTTTGTTTCACCATAAACCAACTCTGTCCAGCTTTGAAGGTTGCTTTCCTTTAGTGATCAGTGATTGACTGTTTCTGACTTGTGGCTATATCCCCAGAGCCTTTGGTATCATCTGCACCAGTAATCTCAAAGCTGCTGTTATTATCTTGTGCTCACACACTTAGGGCACCATGTTACAATCTATATTGTAGTATCTTGATAGATAGATAGGTTGTATTTCTGTGTGTGTGAAATTGTAATTACGGTTTTCTTTTGCCAGTGTTAGTTTTGTATTTCATCACTACCTGCTCTGCTCTCAATTCTGTCACAAGTACTTCTGGGCATAAGGTTGAGGCTTGAGTAAATGAAATCACGAAGAGGTAAAGGATTTCTGGGGTTTTCAGAGAGCAGAAGAGTGTGGAAGGAGTTGATCTGTAGCATATGTTGAAGCACTGGTAGAAAGACTGGATTGTTTGCTGAGTGTGTGTCCAGACTGTGGAGAAGGTATGCAGAGCAGCACACTTGCTGGAATACACTGAGGTCCCATCAGTCTTTTCCTGCTCCTGGTTTTCCCTTGCAGAAGAATTGGGTACTATCATGGAGTCGGGATATGGTAATGACCCAGTTTTGGATCTGTGATCATAAGCCAGGAAACGCTGCCCTGTCTCACTGCATATACAGATGTCTGCGTGAGCAGACATCCTGTCCCAAATCCTGGACTACTTCAGAGAACTAAGATGATTTAATGGTAAATAAACGGGGAAAAAAACAGGAGTTGATATAGCCCCACTTTAGTGGAGGTTCTGGAGCTATTTAGACATTGAGCCACGTTACACAACTCAGGAGAGTGCAACAGCCCCTACTAGTGGTTGAACACTGGTGTTGCAGTAGTTCTCTCAATCTGAACCTGTAAAATCGCTGGGTTTCGCCATAGGATGAAAACTAGGCTATTAGAAAAGTACGAACTTGAAAAATGATTGATTTTCTAGACCTGCTATATATCTCCAGGAAAAACTTTCATCTCACTTTATCTCACTTTCTCATAAAACAGAAAATCATGTTAAACATCAGAATATCAGGTCCAGGATGATGCTGTCACTAAAACTCAATTCAGTGTCGATATGGAGAGGTTAAAAAATGCTAGAATCCATGTAGAGTTCCAAAGAGGACTTTGGCATTGATATTCTGAACATTACAACACTTAATTTACTGGCAGGTGGTCCACAGAGCAGGGTTCACAGCTCACAGATGTCCTCAGGAAGTGTTGACTGCATAAATACAGGATAGGAAATAACCGGCTTGGTAGCAGTTTTTCAGAAAATAATTTAGGTCATGCGTCAACAGCACCATGCTGTTGAGAAATAAAACAAGCATCACACAGATGTATATGAACAGGAACCCATCACGAAAAATACCAGAAAGAATATAAGAATGAAAGAGAGAAAGAAAGGGAGAAATAGAGAAGGAAGGAAGGAAGGAAGGAAGGAAGGAAGGAAGGAAGGAAGGAAAAAAGGAAGGAAGGAAGGAAAAGAGAAAGAGGGAAAGGGGGAAGGAAAGAAAGAAAGAGGGAGAGAAAGAAAGAGAGGAAGAAAGGAAGAAGGAAAGAGAAAAATTTGCACTACACACACAAAGACAGATGACTTCCAGTCCCAAACACACTCAGTCTTCAAGAACATAAAAGGCTTTCAGCAAGTAAGAGAATAATGTCTTATGGCACATGGGAAATAACAAACAGCTTAAACTGCTGCAAGACAATTAAAGTCTTGCTAATAATAATAAGGGTGATAACTCATTAGACCGACAGCCCGGCAAAGTTATAGACTTTGTCACTGAAACTCCATAGGAACAGGTTAAGTTAACATCCAGGGGTGGAAAAAAAAGCCCAAACCAAAACCAAACAGAAAAATATATGGAAAGAGAGAGGGAAAGTAAAGACAGGAAGACTATATTAATTTGTGAAAGTAAAGATCTGAATTTTGTCCCAATTTCAAATATATGTATCTATACCCATTGACCATTTCCTAAAAATATACCACTCCCTGTATGTAGGATCAAGCTAAAGATTTCATAATTTCTAAAATAAAGTCCTAGGCATACTAATAGAAAATAAATTTGTGGTTATTTCTTCTCTGTGGTCATATGAATCCTTAAATGTGTTTGCTGAAATGGTGTGTTATGTGTATGCCTTTTCTTTAGCCCCAAATCTGATTGTTAGGGCATTCCCATGAAGGACAGAGCTTCTACCTTCCTTCTTCTGGCAGAGGAAGATGTTGAATTTGGTCTCTTGGTCTGAAGTTTGGATGTATGTTTTAGATTACTATGTGATGTTGAGTTGTACAAGTCCCAATTCTGTTATCTTTAATTTCCCATTAATTTATTCAGTATTATTCAGTATTATCAAACAAATAACACAAAAACATTTTTAACACTGAAACTGCTATTCAAAGTACCGATATTTTAATGACATTTGCAGACTTTGCATTGAACTAGCCAGGTTTGCAACTTTTATTAACACTAGCTGAAGTTATAGATTTATATTCCAAAATGGTTTGACATTGTTGTCAATAGCTTTTTTTTACGGATGCTTGAAATTAAAATGTAAGCAAAAATTCCAACACTAATTTCCATGAAATGTTGATTTTCAAATAGAATACCATTTCCAAGAATATCTTTGAGCTCAGCTTTGAAAAGAAGGAATGTTGCCCGTTTTCTGTTACCAATATGTAGAGTTAATGCTTGGGAAGTGCTGAGGTAAATCCTTATTGATGGCTCAGTTAATGTCTTGAAGGGAACAGAATATAAAACAAAAGACAGAAGACAAAATATGCCTTCTCTTTTTTATAACTCAACAAGCAAGGGCATGCAGTCATTAAAAAAAGGAAAAGGAATTAAATCAAACCAAGCAAGAGACAAAGTCTTAGGCTGTGGTGCTGATGACTCATTTTCAAATCCCTTTTCAAATTTTCACTTTATTTTCTAGGGCAGATGCCTCACCTGTGCCAGCTTGTGTGACATTTATTAAAAAAAAAAGTGGAACTTATGTACGTCAAGCACTCCTAAAGTTTCTTGTCCATCTTACGTATATAAATGTATTTCTGTTTCACCTTTGGATATGCAAGATAGACTATTTCCAGCTAAGGGGGAGACTGCACAATTACAGGAACTTCCTTAACTTGGACACAGACTGACAGACGCCACATTTGCTAGGCTGATGTGAGCAGAGGATGGCCAGCTCCACAGTAGTCTAACAGCAGCCAGCATTGCAGAGGAATTTCAATTAGTCAGGTGACAATCAGCTGCAATCCCTGAGGAGCTGGCTACCACCTCTTATTCACCGTGCTCTTTCACCGCTCCAAAAAGCTTAATTGTGACACCACTTACATCGCCCAGTGTAAAAATAGCTACTTGGGACCACTTTTCCTGTCCACATGCATTAATTTATAAACTGAGATCTTCTATAGCATATTTCCCTGAATATGAATCAGTTTGTAAACAAAGAACTGAAAATGATGAGTTTGGCATGGAGAGACAGCTGAGTCATTCTGTAATCCCCATCCCCTGAATGCAAATGGCAGAGGTTTTCTTATCTTCCATAATAGCACCTATTTTAGCTTAATGAGCTCTGGGACTTTTGTAGTTAAATGGTTCCAGTAAGCTATTGGTTCAGTCAGTGACTGCACTTTAAATTTTCTATACAAGATTTCACTTCTTTCCCACTATGAAGAGAAATTTAATGTATTGTCTCCAGGAGCTTTCTTTTCTCCTTTTCTTTCTTTTCATTGTAGCTATTTGTTTTATTTTAAATGATTTAAATGTTGGTATTAAATCTTCAGAATGTTTATTCAGAAGTAAGGGTTAGCACAGAAGAACATTATTTCTAGTTTAGATTGAAATAGCTAAACATACCCACTGTTAAAAGAAGAAAACTTTAACAAAACGTGAGATAATTTTTTTCCTCCAGCACTACAACTTTGAAAAGACACAATGTGTATAAAGCAATAATGTTCCACAGAAACTGACATAATTTATCCTCTGTGTGACATTAGACTTATTTGCTATCTTGTACATATCCTTTGAAATTAAAGAAAAATTCTGTCTTGTTAGAATACCTTACCTAAACAGATTTACTGCTTTACAAGGCTAAAGAAAGTTCAATATCCTATAATAAATTATTTGAAAAGAAGTAAATATTGTTTTGGATGTACATTTCTATTAAAAAATGTATTGCAAGCAACATGGAAATCCCAGTCTGAATGTTTCCTCTTGTCACCGTTGATATTATTGATAGTAGCCCCATAAGACAAGGTACCTTGAAACAGCTCACTATATTCAGAGAATAGGAGTCTCTAGGGTAATAGGTTACGGTATCAGTCAGCAAACACCTTCCTTGGGTCTATGAATAGGAACGTTGAGTATAAAACAGTGATTCTACTGTGTTGAGAGCTGATAAACCCTTAGCATTTCAAATCTGCGGCAATGGAAGTTAAAAGGAGTGACTCAGCTGAAGAGACTCCCAAGGAGAGTAGGGGGTTTTTCAAAGGTCTGGAAAATCAGACATCAAAAGGAAGATTAAAGTTATGTTTGGACTCCGGAAGGGAAAAGACAGAAGCGGTGTTCATATATGTAAAACAGTTTTTAAGGAGTTTATACCCTTCTCAAAACTCGCTGCAGATCAGAAAAGTGACTTTAAATAATGGAAAGGAAGATCTGTATTAGAGCGTGTAATAGTGTGGACTGTGAAATACTACAGTGATTGGTTGGGAGTCTTGCAGCAACTCCTTGCACTCTAGTTCCTAAGACCAGGCTGTAAAGGTATTTGTTCAGAAATGATACAGATACAGATGACCCAACCTTTGCAAAGGAGGAGGGAGTAGAAACTCTTTTAATTTTTTTTTTTCAGCCCAATTTCTGCTAATTCAGTGTTTCTATTATCCAGATTTATTGTTCGTTTTATTATCCAGATAGTCAAATCACAAAGAAATTAATTCAGAGTGTTGAAGTCAATGCAAAATTTTTACAAGGAGCAAAACACAGGGCTATGGATATTATTTTAAAATTATGCTTTAAAATTAACAATAATTTCCTTTAAATTTTACAGCAAATATTTTCAGATTGAACTAATATTTTATCTTCAAATGTTCTAATTTTCCCATAATTACTATATCATTACTTTATCCAATGATTAATCATTGCATAATATCATCATTAGCAAAATATTTTCTTTACTTGAATACTAATTTATCTACACATCATATAATACTGGTATTAAACACTAACAAGGTAGATAAATGCAATTTCATGGTGCAAACTTGTGACAGAAAAGGGTTTCAAAATTTCATGCCAATACAACCAACCACTACAAAATATAGCTGTGAATTGTTCTTTTTATATTTTTAATCTCCCTAAATATTTTACGCTGCTCAATGAGGATGAGAGACATTATAAGTTTATTATAAGAATTATAATGGATGGCAGTTACATTTGTATTATTGCCCATTTTCATTTTTCTCATTTTCCTGACAATAGGCTGGTGTTGTTCTGCCTCATGTTCTCATGACAGTTTGCCAGAGAAGTGCTGTATCAGAATGCTACTGTCTCATCATATCCGATCTTTGACAGTTAATAGTAAACTTCAATGCTCTTATTTTTCTAGTGTTCAACAGTTTTGTTCAGTGGGTCTTTCCTGCTTTACAGTGGCAGTAACCCACATGTAAGAGTTAAGAGTGGAATAGCTGTCAAAATATGGAAAGGGTTGAACTCTGCATCTTTAAATCTCTTAAATATTTAAAGATTTTTCAAATAATGCTATAAGGCATTTCAATTTAGTTATATTTCTAAAACTATAAGGCTACAGAGATACTACTCCATTTTTTAAGTAAACCATTCCCAGCTATAAGTTAGGAGTTTATTTAGGAAATTTATGTGTGACCATTGAGGTGCCATATATTTTATATGAAAATTATACTTTTTCAATATTCAACGAGCCAAACCACGCATATGCTTTTGATCAAAATTGATTCAACATCTGCCTTGCAGTGTATTTCCTCAATAATCAAGCAGATTTTCTTTAGCTAAATTCTGTTTAAAAATATGATATCTTAGCAAAATATAATAGGTTTATTGAATACTAGCATACTCATCTACACAGTCCATGTCAATTGCCCAGCATTATTTTACATATCCATTTCAGCATGCACATAACTGCAGCTGGTGAATAATCATCCCAGTCAGTAAAACATAAATATTCATTTGATTTTAAGTTCACTGACTTAGACATTCTAACTTCCTTAAATGTGAAAAGGTGTTTAAGTGTTATGCAGTGATGGGGCATAGAGTTTTTAACGAGAGTAATTTACTCAATGTGAGAGATAAAAATAAGAAGCTTGTTGCTAATCATCTAGCCTTAATTACTACAAATCTCCAAACTCCCAAGTTCATGAGAAACAAGTTTAACTTTGGATCTAGAATGAAATTACCTGCAGTGGATCAAAAGTAGTGGATTCTCTCTTTGTGTGAGAATAGATAGACTGATGTGTACAGAGTGGATTTTTATGGTTTAAAAAAACAAACAAACAAACAAACAACATCCAAAAAACAACAATAACGGTACAAATTTTCTTGGATCCGACAAAAATTATTGAAACTATAGAATTAGCACAAAGAAATAAAATATCCTTTGATACTATATCAATATCACGCTTATGGAAGAATTTCAGCATTTCTTATGGTTATAGTAGAGGATGTTACCATAAAAGAGAGGGATTGCATAATAATGCTGTATTGAAGGATTGAATCTGAAACTAGATCAAGACTTAATTCAGCTTAAAATGTTCTTTTTTAGGGAGAAAGCTCATCTGACTAAACATTTGACACAAACATTTAATGTTATTGATCTAGCTTTATCTGAAGACCGGAAGGAATTTAGGGGGAAAGGGGAGATATTTACACTGTTATAGATAGAGGTCATAAACCTATTCTCCCTCTGTTTCTTGTCCTAACATAATTTACTTTGGAATACAACTTGATAGTACTAAATTCAGTGAAGCATTTCTGTCTGTTGAATCATGGATATCAGACGTAGCAGACTTTCACAGGGGTTTGAATTAGTCATGTTTCTGCAGTCATGATCATCATGGGTCTGGAGCTGTTTGAAGTAGTACTGGTGAAATAATTAATTTCCTTGGTTCCTTTATCAGTTAATTCAAATGTTGATGGACAGTCAGAGTTTCTGTGCTTATAGAATCTTCAGTATATTCATGGTTCTAGAACAGCCTAACCTGACTAAGGCTCCAAAATCTTACAGACAAATTGGGAATTTTTAATAAAAGAAATTTTCCAAGTATTGAAATAATTCACAAAATAAAATTTCCTGTCAGCCCAGTTCAAGCGACTATATTTTATAGTCAGTAAGCAGATCCATCCATTTTCTTGAATGGGCAGGTTAAATCACCAGCCTTCACAAGTCTATGAAGAAATCGTGCCTCTGTCACCTAGGTATTTTAAATTTAAAAAACACTGGAACTTATTGACTAACTTTCACTTTGTTCTTTCCTTCTCTCTTCCCTGTTTATCACAATGTATTTTATAAGTTGGAGTAAAATACAGATCAAGTCAAAATGTGCAACATTTTCTATATTTTATTTCTGCTATGTGTCTGTCTATACAGGCGAACCCTCTTTGTATATTTGGAAAATGTGGAAACACTGAGACATTCACACTACCTAGCATAATATGCGTCATGCAGCTTACAAAAAGTTATAAAGAAATAACAAACCCTCAGAGCGAGGAAGCTTTCATCACCTCTTGCTAAGATTCATTTTTGTAGACAGCAGTCACTTTGTTCTAAGATCCTACTGTTTAAATTCGTTTCAGAACTTAGCCTCCACTTTTCTGGAGTTCGGAAATTTATCTCAGGCACTCTTCACAAATATTTTTTTCTCCAGGTGATAAACCTTTATAGGTACTGGTGAAAAAGGCCATGCAAATAGCAGCAAGTAAATAATAATATAAATCTAATATCTAAGTCTGATCTAAGAGGAAAGCTACAGTTTTCTTCAAAGGTTAGGAAAAAGTTTAGTCTTTACTGTAAGCAACAGAAAAGGTTGTAGATTGGAGATGGATGTAAACATGCTTTAAAACTGAACTGTGAGTAACGTTTGGAAGTCCTTGTGTGCCATAAACATTTTATATTATGTTGTCCTTTCAAGTCATGTCACAGGGCCTTCTGATCCAAGTTTTGACAAAACACTGACCACTCAATAACAACCATTTGGAAATAATTTTGCGTATATTTTATAAATACATGGAAAAGCATGTGGGCATGGGTGCTGTTTTCAGGTGACGACTAACTAATGTCTTTGCTAAATAGCATCATGCAGTGTTGCTAATAAAATTATGTTCTCCTAATTAAGTAATTAAATTGGATTTGTACTTGAGAGAACTTATGAGTTATTGTTATGCATGACAATAGCATTAGAAGCAAAAGAAAATGCAAACACTGGTTATTCATGACTTGGTTCACTAAAACCTGAAAACAAGCAAATATGAGACAGTTCAAACAACAGTAACTGAAAGTTACAGCACTAAATGCAAAATCCTTTGTCAAAATCACCAGAATAGTTTCAAAAATAAATAGCAATGTTTTAATATTTCACTATTTCTGATTCAATTGCAGTGCTGAGTTCTATAATTTAGACAACCTGGTGCAAATATGATGATTTTTTCTAACAATTTCTAAAGCAAAAAGAAGATAGACACATTAGACAGTCCTACTCTAAGTGTCATTTTTCATCCTTTTATGATGTTTCATTTCACATCACTCTGCATAATAAGCCAAAGAAAAAAAATATGCACAGGCTGTTCTTAACAGTGGTGCTATTTTCTGTGTTCTGTTAAAGGAAGAGAAACTTTGAAATTCAGATTGCTACAGGCAGGTTTGAACAAACCTGTTATTGAATGTTCGGTTAAACAAAAAATTGCCCTCATTCCGCAATAACACAACTGCTGTGTTCCCCACGTATCAAACACTAAATATATATTTCCAAAGTGAACCTCCTTTGCAAAACTGACACAACCATTTCTGTAATTATCATTTTTTTAAAAAAGATTTCAGAGTATTTTAATAAAATGGTCAGAGTGTTCTTACAACCTTACTCCACTTTCTACTATATTTTATTTAATCTGCTAGGCGCTTTAGGCCAATTGTATAAAAAGGATTGAGAAAATCACTGCTATGCAGTGAGAGATGAGTGGTGTGTGTGGGTGTTCTCCTTCCCTTCCAAAATAAGGGAACAATTATTTGTTAACTTCTGCTCCAGCTGAATTGTTCTTAAATGACTCATTCTGATCAGGTATTAAATGTTCATCCTTCCAAATTGTGAACTACCATATGATAGGATATGCATCAGAGAAATACCTAAATGTTCTCTTTAAGGATGTCTTTTATCAGGTAGTAACATGAACACTTTCTTCTGGGAAAACTAATTTTTTTTTTCCTTAATAGACTTTCATTTATGTATTTTTCCAGTAGAATTTTAATTTGGTGAATCTTTCTATAAAGGTGTCTGTGGCATGATGATACTTTATCTTGTCTCTTGATTATACTGACTCCAATTATGAATTACTATCTTTACCAGAGCATGCATTTGTGTTATTATAAAATTGACCAGAAAACAGCTTACACAAGCCAAGCCTGAAATATACTGGTAGTCACTGGTGACTTCAGTGTGTCTAGAAGTTTTGTTTATAATCAGGTTTCTACTTCTGAATTTACACGAAATCTCATGAAAGTTACTTATTTTGCTTTTTATGACGTAGTTCCTATTTGGATTAGAATAACAATAGAGTCATGAAATAATTTTTAGCCTCTGGAAGACGTAGTAGACTGTATCAAGGGAAACTGTTGAACTGTCAAGCACTCGGGAAGAAAAAAATCAACAAGTCAGAAAAAGATGCAATGACAAAATTTTCATTAATTAGCAACAGAAGCATCTCCCTTTACAGTAAGCAAAAGAGCTCATATTTTCTTATGCATTACAAAAGAAAGGGAAACCAAAACAAGCCACAGCTTCAAATCACATCTTTGTCTCTTCATTATTGTCTTCTGCACTATTAATTGTGATTTCATTGGGAGCTTTGCTTTCCGGTTGAGCCTAGCGTCTCAGTTATAGAGCAGGACTCTATTTTGCTAGGTATGCCTTATAGCACTGCATTCACAAATAGATCCTATCCAACAAGAATAAAGATGCTGAGCAGCAAGGATGTGTTCCTGATTCCAAACAGAACTGAACCATTTAGTTGACGTTTTCCAAATCTTAATTATGCATTTCTAAACAGCACAGTCTAATTTCTCACCAGTGTCATTTGATAAGTTATTCCTGTTATGTAAGTAATTGGTATTTTTCTTTATTTTTCTGGGAAAAATAAAACTCATACAAATGAATATCAAAATGCTTTGGTTTGGATCAACATTTGGACTGTAGCTTTTCTAATTGAAATTAAAAGCCTGTTTGTTTAATTCTCTTTATCATTCTTGCATCTAACAGAAGTGTTACACTTACATACATAGAAGGAAAGAGAAGGAAGATTAAAAATGAAAGAGGGTGCTCACCTCCTGTTGAGTAGCTCTGGTATCTGGGGTTCTTATGACTGTTTTCCAATATTTTTGCCAATTTGGACTGAATTTGCAAATACTTTCAGAAGAACCAAGCACCTGCTTTTTGTCACATTGACTGTTGGACTGACAGAATAGATACAATTAATGGATTAAATTTCTGATATCAGAGGGATAACTTATTCCTCTATGAAATCCTTCTCTGATTGACCATGTCTACCTCCTTCCATTCGGCTTTTGAGACTATTCTGCTGGAATAGAATGGATCCCTAAGTAATAATAATTAGGGGACCTTTAATGAGATTCATCTCAATATTTTGGTTTTGTTTTGAGGAAGGACTTAGTATCTGAAGCTGGATTATTGATTTGTTGAGGAAAATCAATACCTGATTTAACTCTACTGCCATGAACTTATGATTCAAATGGGCACAACATAGCCAGTTTTGTGGCATTTTTATTGCCATTGTTGCTAACGTATTTGCCAACTATCAAACAAACTTTACATTGCTGTCAGGCACAACATAAAGAGAACACCAAAAAAATTGGCAGGCAAAAACACTGACTTAGGAAAACATCTTTACAGGTATTCTACTTCCTATTTCAACCGTTCTTATGTCTGGAATAAAGGGAGAAACACTTTGGTTTAGTTTGTAAAACTATTGCAGCAAGCCCTCACACACAAATATTCTTTTGTAATTGTTAAGGACTAAGCATATGCATTCCGCTTATCTTCAATATTAGATAAGGATGGGCAGTAAGAGTGTTATGACTGTAGACAATAAAGGAAAATTTCAATATCTTAAGTTAAATATTTTCTTCATAGTTGGAAGACTTAAGTGCCTCTGATCAGGCACCCTGTTTCATTTCTTCTAATAACTTCAAGTATTTTATCTTTCTCTGTACAGATCAACACAAATTTGCCAATTCTTGTTGTATTAGCTCCATGTCCAGAGATCTTAAGCCGTATATTAAGGAAACAAAATCTCCCCTCAGGATATACTAGAAAGCATTTCTCTAGGTTCAATCATTAAGAAAAACATAATGATTAGGCAGAAAAAATACATTCTTTACTGAATTTCAAGTTAAAGACTTGGGAGGTAAGATCTAATGATAACTTAGGAAGCAGGCAAGTACTAAAAGAATGATATAATTTAAGGTAATGCAAAACAGTACTGTTCACTGTCCTTCTGTGGGGTCATTCCTCCCTTCCATTAAGGAAGTTTTATGTTTTACATGAACAAAAATTTCTTCAGTATCTACCAATATTTCAATTAGGAGCAGTTGAGAAAATGTTATGAGCACTTATCTATACACAGTAATTGCAGAAAACCAACTAGGTTTTATCTTGATAGCCTGTCTAAAACTACTATCTTAGCTGAGAGACAGTCCTTCATTGTTTGGAGTCACACTGGATAATGTTCATAGAACGAAAAGTCAATTTGCATTACAGTCACTCTTTTCATCTGTGAAAATTTACTCGGAAGAGATAATTTAACAAGGTTTTTAATTCTTCTAGGGGCAGAGTGCAAACTTGTTCTAATCCTGCTCTCAGATCTCCTTTGCAAAGAGGAAAAAGTTAGCCTATCAGTTTTTATACAGATCTTATAATGCTTAGACTGAATGCTGAGCAGAGATAGGTAATGACCATTAACACTGCTTGGAGAACTCAAAGAAATTTTTAAGACACAATTAATTGAGTATTTTCCAATAATTTTTATATTCCTAGGAGATTTTTTTCAAAATATCACCTTTCTGTTCCTGTCCTACAATCAGTAGTAAGCTCAAGAATTTAGACTAACAGCTGTGATTGATTAATAACATATTTTCATTATAATATCTTCCTTATTTTAAAAATTTGGGTTTGTTCTACTCATCAACCATAAACAGCCGTAGAAAGTCAGGAAGCTGAGTAAAATAAGTTAAGTTAGAAACTGGTGTAATATAAATTACCAGAATTGTTACATATACAGTCAAATTACCCCAATATTTCTTATTCATGGTGATATCTTCCAATAGAATCAGTAAGAAAAGCAAGTGTATGTATACATAAGTGTCTGTGTAGTATTTGTATATTTCGTGTCTATATAGCATTGCCATGAGTATAAATATTGCATCACAGGTATAAATGTAAATTCAACTTTCACTTTAACAGTTGCTTCAAAGACCATTAATAAATTTCCTGGGGGTGCGGTTGCCCAGTTGCACCCCTCCTGCAGGAGATGGGGGTGCTGAGGCTCCAGGGGTGCACTGCGGGGAGGCAGATGGATGCAAATCTCTGAGGGTCCCTGCCTGCAGGGCACAGCTCCCCGGGGCTCCCCAGGGGAGGCAGCACTGCCCAGTCCATGCAGGGACATGGGGTCACCCCCAGCAGCACCCACCTGCTTTGCCCTCCTTGCTTCCCTCTCAGTCTCTCTCCACTATTAAAAATGTTTATATTTCTTTATATCACTTTTCAAGCTGAACCTTCCTCTCTTTCAAAAGTTTCCTTGTAATTCCCTAGTTAATGTTTCATCTAGTCCATGATCACCTTTCTCTTTAGCATGACCAATTTGAGGCAAAAGTGTTTTCAGACAGTTTTAGGGGTGCTCTTCCCAAAACACTCACATAACTGTCCTAAAAGCTGAGCATCCTTATCCAAGCACCCCCACAACAGCCTTCTCATTTGCCTCTGGAGATAGACGAGGAGAGAACTAAGGACACTGATAAAGGCCCATCTATGGAGTTGCCAGCTCCATGCATTAAGACTGTTTCTGTGAAGAGCAGGAGGAGGGCAATAGTCATAGGGGGTTCCATTCTGAGGGGAACTGAGGGTCCCGTATGCAGTCCGGACCCTTCCCACAGGGAGGTCTGCTGCCTCCCTGGGGCCCGTGTTAGGGATATAGCCAGGAAGCTCCCTGGCCTGATACGGCCCTCAGATTATTGCCCTCTTTTGATCTTACAGGCAGACAGCGAGGAGCTGGAGAGTAGAAGTCTGAGGGCAATGAAGAAAGATTTCAGGGCCTTGGGACAACTTGCCAAGGGGTCAGGAGCACAAATTGTGTTCTCCTCTGCCCTTCCAGTTTTGGGGACTGACAAATGGGCGAACAAGAAAATCAGACAGATCAACACCTGGCTCCAAAACTGGTGCTACGAGCAGGGCTTTGGGTTCAGTGATCATAGTTTGATCTGCAGGACACGGGGCCTGCTCGCCAAGAATGGGAAAACCCTATCCCAAAAGGGGAAAAGGGTACTAGGCCAAGAGTTAGCAAGGCTCATGGACAGGGCTTTAAATTAGTATCGAAGGGGGAAGGGGATAAAACCAGGCCCACTAGTAATGAGCCTAGGGATAAAGGGCCAAGGATGGGGACGAAATCGGTAGCCCAGCTCAAGTGCATCTACACAAATGCACGTAGCATGGTCAACAAATGGGATGAGCTGGAAGGCACTGTGCAGCAGGACAGCTATGATGTAGTTGCCATCACAGAGACGTGGTGGAATGACTGTCATGACTGGAATGCTGTGATGAATGGCTATAAGCTCTTCAGAAGGGACAGGCAAGGAAGGAGAGGTGGGGGTGTGGCTCTGTACATTAGGGAGTGTTTGATTGTATAGAGCTAGATTCCAATGATGATAAAGTCGAGTGTTTATGGGTAAGGTTGAAGGGGAAGGGAAATCAGGTAGATGTTTTGCTGGGAGTATGCTATAAACTACCCAACCAGGATGAGGAGACAGATGAAGTATTCTATAAGCAGCTGGCTGAAGTCTCGCAATCGCCAGCCCTTGTTCTGGTAGGGGACTTCAACCTGCCAGGTATCTGCTGGAAATATAACACAGCAGAGAGCAGGCAGGCTAGGAGGTTCCTCGAACGCATGGAAGATAACTTTCTGACACAACTGGTATGTGAGCCTACCAGGGGAGGTGCCTCGCTATACCTACTGTTGACAAACAGAGAAGGACTAGTGGGAGATGTGGTGGTCGGAGGTCGTCTTGGGTTTAGTGATCATGAAGTGGTCAAGTTTTCAATACGTAGCTGGGGAGGTAACATAGGAGGGAGGTTAGCAAATAATACGTAGGAGGGGGATTAGCAAAACCTCCACCTCGGACTTCCGGAGGATGGACTTTGGCTTGTTCAGGACACTGGTTGAGAGAGTCCCTTGGGAGACAGTCCTGAAGGGCAAAGGGGTCCAGGAAGGTTGGACGCTCTTCAAGAAGGAAATCTTAAAGGCCCAGGAGCAGGCTGTCCCCAAGTGTCGCAAGTCTAAAGGGCAGGGAAAATGGCCAGTCTGTATGAATAAGGAACTTCTGATGGAACTTAGGAATAAAAGGAGGGTTAGCCACTTTTGGAAGAAGGGACAGGCAACTCAGGAGGAGTACAGAGATCTCGTTAGGTTATACAGAGAGAAAATTAGGAAGGCAAAAGTCCAGCTGGAGCTCAACTTGGCCACTAACATTAAGGACAACAAAAAAAGTTTTTATAAATACATCAACAAACAGAAAGCCAGGGAGAATCTCCATCCCTTACTGGATGGGGGGCGGGGGGAAGTTGCAACTAAGGATGAGGAGAAGGCTGATATACTGAATGCCTTCTCTGCCTCCGTCTTCAATAGTCAGACCAGCTATCCCCAGGGCGCTCAGCCTCCTGAGCTGGAAGATAAGGATGGAGAGCAGAACA
>VXBH01007258.1:284412-303923 GCA_013400035.1 Rynchops niger
GGAACAGCCTGCCCAGGGAGGTGGTTGAGTCACCATCCCTAGAGGTGTTTAAGAAATGTCTAGATGTGGCACTTCAGGGCATGCTCTAGTGGCAGAGATTGTAGGTTGTTTGGTTGGGCTCGATGATCTTAAAGGTCCTTTCCAACCATGAAGATTCTGTGATTCTGTAATTATTTTTATAGGTAATAGGAAATTTATTTAATCAGGTGATTCATATCCCCATTGTCGTCTGGGAGAAAAACCTTAATTACAGAGCTATCACTGAATATAGACTATGAAATATGCAAAATCATTACAGATTAATTATATACACATGAAAGCTCAAATGTTAGTTTTATATCTCTAGTGTTACTGAACTTCTTTGATTTCCACATAGAAAGTTGAGCATTTCATTCATGTTTTGCAAGATGTCTTGGAATGCCACCACTAAGTTAGTTGGACAGCATAATAAAGAATTATTGATGATATACTATATATAAGCCTTTCATCACCAACTGACCTGTTAAATATTGTCTCAGATCAACTATGATGTAGATGATTATGCTTAAATTGTAGACAGAAATGCTAAAGTACAAAAAGGATGTCTTGTTCTGTGATAACCAATACTTTGCCAGCAGAAGCATAAAGAGAATATTTGAAATCATGGTATCATTTAGGTTGGAAAAGACCTCTAAGATCACTGAGTCTAACCCTTAATCTGGTGCTGCCAAGTCCACGACTAAACTGTGTCCCCAAGTGCCACATCTATGTCTTTTAAATACCTTAAGGGACGGTGATCCAACCACTTCCCTGGGCAGCCTGTTCCAATGACTGATAACCCTTTTGGTGAAGAATTTTTTTCCTAATATCCAATCTAAACCTACCCTGTCCCTTGAGGCTGTTTCCTCTTGTCCTAACACTTGTTACTTGGGAAAAGAGACCGTCCCCCACCTCTCTACAACCTCCTTTCAGGTAGAGTGCGATAAGGTCTCCTCTGAGCCTCCTTTTCTACTGACTAAACAACCCCAGTTCCCTTGGTTGTTCCTCATGACGCTTGTGCTCCAGACCCTTCACCAGCTACATTACCCTTCTTTGGACACGGTCAAGCACCTCAATGCCTTTCCTGTAGTCAGGAGCCCAAAACTGAACACAGTACTCAACGTGCAGCCTCACTGGTGCTGAGTACACAGGGACAATCACTTTGCTAGTCCTGCTGGCTACACTATTCCTGACATGAGCCAGGATGCTGTTGGCCTTCTTGGCCACCTGGGCACACTGCTGGCTCATATTCAGCTGGCTGTCTACAAATACCTCCAGGTCCTTTTCCACCAGGCAGCTCTCCAGTCACTCTTCCCTAAGCCTGTAGTGCTGCATGGGGTTGTTGTGACCCCAAGTGCAGAACCTGGCACTTGGCCTTGTTGAATTTCGTACAAGTTGCCTCAGCCTATCAGTCCAACCTGTACAGATGCCTCCATAGGGCCTTCCTATCATCAAGCAGATCAACACTTCTGCCAACTAGGAATTCAATAACTTAGTGATGCAATTTCTCTTTTTCCTATGTTACACACAGAACACTGTTTTGAAAACTTTTTTTTTTTTTTTTTTCTGTTAGCGTCATTACTTATTTCAGGTTATTTTATTTGTTTTAAAAACTCAGTTTAAGATACAATGTTACTTCACTGCAGCTACTCTTTATATTCATACTGTTTAGCATACAGGTCATGTACTGATTTAGACACATATTCTGTTTATTCACAAGAAATTACATTATTCAGTTTGAATATATAACCATAAACTCTGCCTTCTGTCTCCAGTTTGAAGAAAGAAAGTTTTGTTACTAACATCTAAAGACACATAATACAATAATTACTGTGTAAATTCTGTTTTTTAACTCTGGCCAAGTAAATGTCTTTGTTTTATTGAATAAAATGCCTCATTTTTTGCTCAATAGAAGTTTCAGTTTAAAGTAATTCCACCAGCAAATAAATGCAGCACAATCCTTCTACTAATTATATACTCATGAACCTTGATTTTCAGGTAGGAAAATCTATTAACCTCAGTCAAGTTTGTTGTATGTTAGTTACTTCTGAAAACAGGTGGAAATTCTTGATCTGTATTTCCCAGAATATCCCCATCCTACAGTAGTAAACTGCTCTGCCTGAACAAACTGTGGTATAGCCACTCTTTTCAAAAGTGCAAGGAACTGCTAAACTGACAAAGAAGAAAAAGAAATGTTAACATCCATGAATCATAGTTCACCTAAGAGCAAACATGACAAAATTGTCAACAGGAAATAAAGCAGCACTGAGATGCTGTGTGAGATGGCACAGACGAATCATCACCAAAACTCAGAGAGCTTCTGTGCATGTCTGTTCATCAGAATGTATGGCTGAATTGATAGAACGCATGTTGAATATAAGGCAATGACATATGGACCTATATACAGAAAAATGAGCCTTGCAATCAAAGCTTGAAGCTCCCCTTGGTGCCATAAAAGAACTCTTATTTAGCTTTCCTGCATTATCTCCAAGTGCATTAGCACAAAATAATTTTTTGGAAGATCACCTGCATTTTTAGATCTTGATTATGAAGGATAACATTTAATCAGTTGGTCTGTTATGATTCTGTAGCGTGTTTCATGTATTTTAATTTTTTGAGACATTCAGGTTACCGAAGTACGTTTTCCTCAGTAGTTTCACTTTTATAGTGACAGCTGGGGACCACAGAAATGTTTTATTATTTGCTTGGTGTATAATGCAGGTGTTATAATATCAACAACATTTTCTAGTCACTTGAGACACCTATGTGAAAGGAAGATGAAAGGCACATTGACTGAGTATGAAATGTAATGCAATAGACCAAGCTCCAAGCAGAAAATGTAGATATTTGTCTTCAATGATTTATGCTTTGAAAAAGATGGCAGATCGAAAATGTATGGGTTTATATGAGCAAAAATTATACACAACATACTTATATGACTGTTCTTACAGCAGTTTGTACTCTGTTATAATTTGTTTGCTGGTAAACTGAAAATACTTGGGATTAAAGAAGATACTTTATGGGTTTGGTAATTTCTCTTTAAAAAAAATTGCATTTTGTCAAAAATGGTAAAAATATTTTCTTTCAAAATAAATAATTGAAAAATCTCACTTTGAAAATGCCAGTGTTAAAGAGTGGAGATTTTTGTGCTTCTTCCCCATTTTTTGTACCAAACATTGACCAACTCAATGTGGGTACACAGGTAGATTCAACAAAAACAGATGTTTACTTTCTAAAGGGCAAAATGATTAAATAATATTTTTTTCAGTAGATTATAATAGTTGATAAGAGTTTGCCTTGCTGTTAAAACACTTCTGCAGTCTAATGTACTGAAGTCCATTGCAAGATCTCCATAGTAAGAATAAAAGTTTGCGAAGAATTAATGACAAAATTACAATTTAGGAATTTAATAGCATAAGTTTATTAAAATAGTCAGGTTTCTGGGGGAGAGAACAAAATCTATACATCAGGAATTAATTACATTTTATTTATTGTTATTAAAAAGATTACGTCAGTTGTTACTTAATGTTCAAACATATGATGGTTGAAAAAAAATTATGACCATGAGAACACCTTCAGCTTTATGGCAGGGTGAAGAACTTTTCCTGGTTTGTTTACCATCTGAAATGTATTGTTTTTTAAAATGTTCATTTGATCTCTAGAAAAGCAGAAACAATATGACAAAGCCAATCACTAACACACAGTCAACTTGTACAATTTTCAAACACTTCACAGATAACAGACTCTGAAAACAGTTAATCATCTGGATTATTAAATCAATATATATGAATAGTGAATGTACTCACATTGAACATTACAGGAGCTCATATTTGTGACAATATTCCATATTAATGGACTCCTGAACTTACAGGTTCTAATAAATCTATTTCACTGTTTTTACTTTTAAAAGCGACTTATAGGCAATGTAGCTTTTATGGTCAACTTTAATCCAAAAGACACTCCACTGATTTTAGCATCACTATGGATCCAGTAATCAAAGTCCACAAAAGCTGGTGAAAAGGATTCTTGCTTTCCAGGAAAGCATGAATCAAACTGCATAGAAGACATAATATATGGAGGCATGAGAGAAACTAAAAGCCTTGTAAGTCTATAAAATTCTTCAAGTGTACTTAATTTTTTTTCTTTCTCAATTTTATAACTCTCTGGCAAGAGCTATTTTTCTACATATATTCTTAAGTGTCCATGCTATATTACGATATTTATTGTTAGACTGTTTACAGGACCATCAAGAAAATAGAGATGTAAAATTTGCTGTAATTGAGTTCTTAGTTATAGTTAACTTACTCTAATAAACAATCTATCTCCAAGTAGAAAAAGGACTCTTATCAAAATTGAAACCTTGATTTGATATAAAATTTAGAGCATTCTTACATTTAATATTATTTGAATTGTGATTCTTCATTTCTCCACTGAGATTGTTTGAATTCTTGTTTGTTTTTTTTTTTATATCCAGAAACTACTTTTCACAAGTTTGGCAAGGTATGCTCCTATCCTTAAATCTGATCAAATGATTTTTCATACTCCTGAATGATATAGCTTAAATGTTACAAACCTAACATTCTAATTTATGTCAGGTAAGCACTTTAATAAAAACACATTACATATATACATATATAAAAATCAGTAAAAATGTCTCTGTAAGTTTTTCTGTACAAGCAAATTTAGGTTTCTTTTCCTAGCTTATTTTTCAATTGGTCCATGATATGCTGCCTTTGGCTTAACAGGTTTTTTCCTTGTCTGTTTTCTAAAGATGTTTTAAAACTTCTGTGTCAGGGATGTCAAACCTTTATCAGAAGTGAGCACCACATATATCCTTTCATTTTGACATCTCTCATTAAAGGAGTTAAAAGAGCTTTTGCACAAACAGTTCTGTCTTTGGAAGCTGAAAATAGATTTCCATCATCTTGAAACCTGAAAATCCAAAGGATGCCCTTTGGACATCTCCTGAGAATAAGGACTGATGCTAACAGCAAAGGCGACTAGTGTATCACAATACAAATCAGTTTAAAGGAAGTAATAAAACTAATCAGACTGCTGTGCCACCTCTTTTAGAATGGTTTGCCATTATCTATGGGGGAAAAAAAAAAAAAAAAAAGAAAGAAAGTTCTGCTTTTCTTTCCTAGTTATCATGTGAAAAGATAAATTCAGTTTCTCATGTTTATACATTGTCAGGTAAATGTATCTAAGAAGTCAGCACTTCAAAGTGATCATTTGCTGGGAAAATATATGGAAATAGGAAATTACAAAGTGAGAGAGAAAGAAAGAAGTTAAAAATGAATAAAATTCAAAAAGTTTAAAAGCTCAAAGCAAAAAGTTTATTCTTTCGGTTTCATCTGAGGCGTTCATGACATAGTGAAGGTAAATGGAGAACAGATGTCAGTATTAGCAACCTTTGCATCACAAGGGCTTCCCACATAGTGATTCAGAAAGAAGAGTGATATCACTGTAAACAAACAGCCATTAGTGCGGGTAACTACCTAGATGGAGAGGAATTCGTGTAAGAAACAGCTAATGTTGGGAACGGCTACTGAAAGACATCTTAAGAGAAACAAGCTTTCAGAGCAGAGAGTTCTGTTCCTAAGCTAGCCTCAAAACTGTAGAAAACTGTGCTCTGTCATCAAGCCCCCTGTGCATTGCTCTAGCAGCTGCAAGTTGCAAAGAAGCACGGATACCCTGACGATGCATCAGAATTACATTATATGATAACTTAAAAAGAAGTTACATAATTCTGAACGTATAAAAAGTGTTGGCTGGTATTTGATTTATGGATGGAATTTAAGCTATTATTCTTGTTAAATTGGTTTTAACACACATATTTACAAAGATAGAAAAGTAAGAAATATGACAAGTTATCCACTAGTCTGTTTTGCCAATCCAAGAAAAAGTACTGTAGAGGAAAATAACAAAAAAGGATTCGAAAGAGACAGTTCAAGGAAGTTGTACCTTACTTGTACATCAAGTATACCTTACTCATATCATCAAAATACAGGAACAGTTCTATGATGAAGCTAATGTTAACCCTAACAAGTACAAACCAACATGATCTCCACTTCCTTGTGGTATCACAAGAGGATTGTCTTCGTACATTTGCAAATGACAGTTAATTTCTCTACACAACTGCCTACATTTCTATGTTTTCATGATATCTTATATTTACTTTGGAAATAAAGTAATAGAAAAAATCTTAAATGGGATACATGCTCATCATGAGTGTTTTCAATTAGTTCTTTTCTTTTCTTTGATATTATAATTATTACAACCAAAATTGGACCAGTTGAAGATTAAGATATTCTCAAGGTATTTTGTAACAGTATCTTCTCTTTAATAAGGGTACCGGAAGTCCCCTTGTGGAAATATTTGCTATTATTCTGTTTTAAAAATTCCTTTCTGTTCAAAAGCCTTAAGAAATTTAAAGCTGGGTGTACTAAATAGGTTTTATAATAATACGCACTGAATTAGGTGGCTAGGATCTCAGTACAATATATGTGAAGAATTAGATACATCCAGAAAGGAATCACTGACATAAGCAAAGAGAGTTTTATACTAAACAATAAGAAATGTTGAAAATATGAGTAAGATATAATTCTTATATCTTTAAGAAATGTCGTTATTGCATTTCAGCCTTTAGGAATAATCTAAACTTCCATGCAGTTTTACATACTTCCACACATCCAATGAGACAGACCATCTGCCAACTGAGAAGTGTTCATTTAAATCCTTCACAATGCAAAGAAGTCCTTTCACCCAGCAGAAGAAAGTTCTTAGAATATGTGTGAACGGTTCCAAGCCCACAATCTTGTGATAATAATGATTTTTACTCACAAAGTAACTTTTGATACTAGATTTGGAAAGCATCTCAATATTATTAACACTTTTTTGATGGTAGGCAATATTTAACTAAGAGTTTCTGTGAATGAACCGATTTGCCATAATTTTAAATATGTTAATGTACTTCTCATACTTCAATGCATAGAAACACTAATTAAAACAGCCTGTTATAGACCTACTGCACTTACTCGCAATTTAGCTTCATGCCAGTCCTCATCATTAATTTTTCTTCACCCATAAAAAATGAGTTTAAGGAAAATTCTTGTCATCTTGATACTATACCTGCTTCAAGAAGCATTACATAGGACAGAATAGTATATTTATTCATAAAAATCATAAGTGGACTAGCAAATGGTGGGGAATAATGAGTTTATAAAGTTTGATGTTGTCCATGAGGAGCTGTAGAAAGGTCTCCTAATAATTATCATTAATAAAAAAGCAGATGACATCCAGTGCTGATAAATTTCAAGTAAAGCATATGAGGAAAGAGCACTCTGAACTCCTTAGGAAAAAAAAAAAAACAAGATAAAAAAGAAAGAAAAATTATAATAATTCTTGAAGACTGTTCAATGCCCAGTAAAGAAAAACAAACAAATAAAAAAACCCAAACCAAACCTGCAAATACTGTGCAGTTATTACAACAGGACAGGGAACAAAATGTAACACATCATTATGCCAGTACTTAAATTAATCACAGATTAAATATTTGGTCCAGTTCTGATGGTTAGTCTCTGAAAGTAAAGAATATTATTAGAAAGGTATAACTGTGGAGGGCTGTAACTGGTAGGAGCCGGGGCTGGGATGACTACAGCTATAGAGCGAGTTACATGAAAATAGAAGTTAAACAGACTGATTCTTTGTCCTTGTTGTTTGTCACAAAAGAGATATATCGAAGTCTGAGTTGCACACAGAAGTTGAAGAGAAATTAATTATTCCTCGTTTCTCAAAGAGTAGGCAGGAATCAAATCATATTTTCCAGTGACAGGTTGAAAACAAAAGGAGCACATTCTTCAACTCTGGAATTCATTATAACAAGATATTTTAGGCATGAAAAGTTTACATGTGTTCAAAAAATGATTGTACAAATTCTTAGAAGGGGTTCAGAGAAACCTTTGTCTCAAGCACTTCAGACACAAATTTTACAAGAATATACCAGGAAAAGCAGAACAGTCTGCTTACCTTGTCCTGCACATTTTCCTAGATATCCAGTTATGACTAAGTGTCAAAAATATCAGACACACTCTCCGGCAGAAGAGAAAAAAGAAAAAAAAAACCTGTGATATCAGAAATACGTTCTATTTTTATTTGTTTAGCTGTGAATCAACTGCAATGTGCTAACTGTTGACAACTGACTTCATGGGATTTTTTTAGCCACCACCCAAGATGTAACCTTAAATGTTACTTAATTAAGCATTTGGGTTTTGGGGAGCAGCAAGGATCAGCAGCTCCACTAGGACTGGGCAAGCCCAGCTCGGGCTGTGCCCTTGCCGAGGAGCACAGTCCCATGGGGTCTGGACACAGCAGGCAGGACCAGGTGCTGGTAGCAGGCTCCATTAACAGCCCCAAACATGGCAAGTGATGAACCAGGTCCAGAGGCTGTCCAGGGAGCTGAGTTGGGAGCAGAGGAGATGAGTTTAGGGACCGAAATGTGAGGTAATGTGTCTTAAAGAGCCTGAGTGAAAGAACTTCAAGAAATGTCAATTTATCTCCTGGTTCAGACGGGACAGATGAGAAGTCATAGAATAGGCTCAGGTGTTGAGTCTAGATCTCAGATCAGCCCTTTGGATTTACATGTTTGTTTGCTACACTCTGCTTTATTTAGTGTCCATAAAAGAATGAAAGATTGGTTTTCAGTCTTGCAATGTACATATGTTAGGTATTTGTCTTAACATCATAAGAGTATAGACAGGTATGAAATCACAGTACCATTTGGCATTGATATAGGTTTGCTCGGGATTCTAAAATTCATCAAAAAACGTACTTCCAAATATATGGAGGTATTAGTAAAACTGACACTTCAAAGATTACTAACAGCATAAATTTAATTTCGTTTCTCTGATGTCAAGAATGAGTTGCCTTACATCTAAATAGACCATAAGAAACCATCTTAAACTTGAAGGAAGTCATATATAATATTTGTGAGAAGAGGAAATGAAAATCAAATTCTCAGTTCTAGTTGAGTTGAAACATCTCAGGAAAAGGTGACAGAATAGATAAAATATTTATATTTAAAAAAAAAGTGCCATATTGCCTGGTGCTTATTGATAAATATTGCTTTATTAGGCTCAGCTATTCCTGAAGATTTACGCATACAACTTTCATAGTTTTCCCTCAGCTTATGTTTTGATAATCATTCAGAGTACTAGTGCTTCCTGACTTTTCATGCTACTGAGTCAAATTGGTCTTATTGAACAGCCATGAGAACTGTAGAATCACTGAATCATTCACAATGGAAAGAACCTGGAGAAGCCACCCAGTGCTCGTTCCTGGTCAAAACAGAGCCAACACTGAATGTACACGAGAGATTTAGGGCTTCTTTAGTGCAGCCTTGAAACACTCAAAGAACTCATCTTCTCTGGGCAACCTTTGCAAATGCTTTATCAATCTGATAGTGAAGTGGCTTTGATTTTGTTTTGGTTTGGTTTGGTTTGTGTGTTGTTTTGGGTTTTTTTCCACAGCTAGGCAGTTGGAGCCTCTTCTGTTTCAATTTATGTCCACTGGCTCTCATTTTTTCAATGGGCACCTCAGTGGAAAGCCTGGCTCTGTCTCTTTGGTTACCTACTTACTGGTATCAAAAGGCTGCCATTTACTCTTCCACTGAGTTTTTTTTTAATTTCTTCATACAAAAAAAAAAACCCAAACAAACAAAAACAACAACAAAAAACACCCCAACCAAAAATTCCCAGTAAAGCAGGATAATATTTCTTAATTTGACCTACTGATTATACTTCTGCTAGCTCAGGATCTGTTGGCCACCTTTGCTGCCAAGGCACCACGGGCTTATGCTCATCTCGCTGCACATCACCACACCCAGGTCCTTTTTAGCACTGCCCCAGCCTGTGCCATTGCTCAGGACACTACACCTATGGGGAAGGCTGCAGAAAAGGCTGTTGGCACCAGTTTACGAGGGGTACTTTCTCCAACCAGTGACAGGGACTGAGTCTTGTGGTGTATTAGCACAATTTTGATTTCAGAATTCAGAAAATTGATTTATTTTTCTAAATTATTTCATGCTTTTCATCCTTACTCCTTGTTTTGCCAAACTCAAATCAAACAAAGCATGCACAAACACACACAAAATACTTCTTAATTTCACCTTGAAAACCCTAAGATTATGTTTTTAAAATAGCCATTGAAACTTTTTTGTTGTTTTTGTTCTGCTAAGTCTAATAAAATGCATGTCTTCACACAGGAAAAAATATAGAATCAAGATAGATTATTGCTTAAAATAATAAGATGTCACAAAAAAAAACAGCCCCAAAATGTTTCAATGAAATGTTATGTCTAGTCACGAAAACAGCAAAACTCCTATTAACTCTGATGAGAGTCATGATTTTACTTCATCCTGCCACATAAGGCCTGTGTCAATTCTTTGGCACGGTAAAACATTACCTTGGGAAGCGGCCAGTAGAGAGTTGTCTTCTGCCTAATGCTGATAGGGAAGGACTGGATAATCTAACCTAAACAATGTCCTTTCATAATGAGGAGGAGATGGGCCAGGTAAAAAGGTGTCTCTACTTTAAGGTCAGCCTTCCTGAATGCTAAAGTCATATCCCTGTACCTGTCTTGAGTATGCCCTCTGACAACAGCAGAACTAAAAGCTCAAGAGGAGAAGGCTGAAATATTTTCAGTTTAAAAAAAGAAACTGGACTGACAGGAAATTACACTAGCCTAAGGTCAAAGTTTCTATCTAAAATCCAGTTACTTTTGTGATGTGTTTTCTAGTCTTTTTATAAACATACTTTATTATTACAGGCTTTGAACACATACTCATATCATAGTTTGTATAGCTGATAACTTCCATATTAATGCTAGAAGAAAGAAAAAGTATCAGTCGAGAAAATTTTCAAAAAAAACCCCAAATCAGGGAAGAACAAATTATAAATCAAACATTTGCCCATGATGTTTTATCAGATAATAGGCAGAAATGTAACTTCACTTTCAGTTTGGCATCCAAATCTCCTGTTAAGCAGCTTTTAACTTTCCCATAACCTCAGAGATTCATTGTTCTTTGTAAGTGTCCTTTTCTCTTTGTCAGCAGTTACCTATTGTTATTGCTACAATCTCTACAGCTAAAGAGACTCTGTGGTGGCACAGCTGCTGCTGAAGAGAAAGGTGGCTGCAGTGATTATGTTAATGGGATCACTAATTTCTTGTCTAAACATAGCTTTAAGCTGTTGTGTTACTTCATGTGTCACTAGCTGGGTCAATGAAAAACCTTGAGCAAAATATAAAAATGTTAATAACTTGGTTGTTATTTATTTTTATTTCAGTAGCACCTACAAGCCACAATAAGCTGAGACCCTAGTATTTGAGAAAAAAAAATACCCTGCCTCTTTACAAAAGCCTATCTAATCAGACAACAGGACCTTACTCCACCACTCTTCTTCCTCCCAACTTTGCTCTTATGAGACCCCATCTGTACTACTGCATGCAGCTCTGGGGTCCCCAGTATAAGAAAGGCATGACCCTTTTGGAGCGGGTCCAGAAGAGGGCCATGAAAATGATTGGAGGGCTGGAGCACCTCTCCTATGAAGAAAGGTTGAGAGAGTTGGAACTGTTCAGTCTGGAGAAGAGAAGGCTCCAGGGACACCTTATTGCAGCCTTTCAATATAAAAAGGGGGGTTATGAGAAAGGAAGAGAAAGACCTTTTACCAAGGCCTGTAGTGACAGAACAAGGGGCAACAGCTTTAAACTGAAAGAGGATAGAATGAGATCGATTATAAGGAAGAAATTTTTTGTTGTGAGGATGGTAAGGCACTGGAACAGGTTACCCAGAGAAATTGTAGCTGCCCCATCATTGGATGCGTCCAATGTCATGTTGAATGGGGCTTTGAGCAACTTAATCTAGTGAAAGACGTCCCTGCCCATGGCAGGGGGGTTGGACTAGATGATCTTTAAAGGTCCCTTCCAACCCAAACCATTCTATGATTGTATGCTTCCGTGATTCTATGAAAGACAGAGACCTCAAAGAAGTAGTGAGATAATGAAAATGTTTACCTAAAAGAGTAATATACCAATTAAGAGACTGTCATTAAAATGCTGGAAGCCTTTCTGCTCCTATATTTATCATATGATAAAGAAAAAAATATTTGTTTCAACATTAACAAAAGAAAAGCTTCCTAGGCCCACAATATATACACCATCTCTCCCGGTCACATACATGTGCTGACTCTGGAACTTGACAATATGTCCCTGGAGACCTTTTTACATTTCTGCAGATAATGTTGACTTTTGTGGTTAGTTTCCTGTCATGGAGAAGGAGTCAGGCTGCCCAGCAATCCATGGACCAGTGCAGATATATATATCTCGCCACATGATGTAGCTCCCACCTCAAAGCCTTTCTTAAATTGTCTCCATAGAATTGTGGTTTGCTTATTCTTTTGGTATATCTTTATTGATTACAAAAGTCTGTCAGGAATTTTGGCCACTGAGTATAAATAAAAGCTCAACTTGGACAGCTAATGTGTCTAAAGCTAGGTTACGTGATATCCATATCTGCCTCTTAACAAGGGAGTACTGTATTTTCTTATGGGCTCAGTTGTCTGTTAGCATGTGCCCAATTGCTGTTATATCCGTATTCAAACTGCTGAATCTTAGCCTAAGTCCCTTGGAAGATGGCAGCAGTTACAGCAACAGAGTAGGAAACAATCAATGCCTTCTGTAGATAAGACCTCCAAATCTTTAGAGCTTTTGCAGTCATATCCCTTCCAATTAAGCTTTCCACAAAAACAGGCAGGAAGCCAGGACAGATCAGCCATAGTCTGCTCTCAGCAAGAAATGCCACTTAGGTAGACAGCATGCACAGGGATTTTTTTGCATATTTTGAATATGTACAGGGTGATGTACTTGCAGAGCACATCACAGTACTTTAGACAGCGAGTGTGAGAAGCATGGATAACCTAAGGCAATGTCCGTATCCAAAGTTGAGCCCAATGTCCTTGCCAAATACAGATGGAAAGCTTTAGTCTGGTAATTGCTGATCCTTGGATCTCTAAAGGTTTTAAGCTTATGTTATATAATGTGCAGTGGCGAGACAATGTGATTTATGCATTTGATGTTGTTGCATTTGACGAGTTCCCATTTTCTGAAAGCTGTCTTGATAGGCCATCTGGGTCATTAAAAGTCTAAAATTGCAACAAAAGGAGCCATGCAACAATTTGATAGACAACAAATTGCAACAAAAAGGTAGGTACCCCTATTTCTGTGTATTCTTTATTTTTCCACTGAAGTTTTACTCTGTTAAACTTTCAGAAGAAGATACTGTGCAACAAGACGTTCAGAGAGCTTGTTAGGAATCTGGTCAGAGCCTATTGCTGGTGTGCCTGAAATAGCCAAAGGAGTTCTGATGTAGTGCGAGGTGACCTAAGCAAACCACCAGATCAGCATTCCCTGTTCGTGACAGTTCAGCGATTGACCGTCTGAACTTATGGTTCTATGGTGTCAGTCTAACTGTAATTCAGGGAACGCTATCTGCAGTTTGGCCACACACTGTTTATTAAATATTTATTTTTTTAATTATTAATTGTAATTATTAATTAATTTCCAAACTTCCATTTGATTTTCAGAATTGCTGGAAGTGTCTGAAGTAAGTCCACTTGTCCAATCCCCTCTGGAAAGACTGACTGCTTCTTTCAGCTCAAGTCAATATCCTTTGCTGTCTGGTTTCCATTCTAACACCTCAGATGAAACTGTTTATTCTTCGTGTGCTTTCACTGTAGGAATGTAATGTGGTTCACGTTGTCTCTCCTTCTGAGACAGGACAAGAAAGTCAATTTCTCACAAGGGTTTTGACTTCTGTAGGCTCAAATTGATATAAAATTCCCTTTTATTGAGGCAATTTATAGTACTGGCATTTTTCTGACCAAAGCCCAAAAAGTTAGGAACAGTAATTCAGCCTCATACAGCTATGAGTTTTATTTTTACCTATATACAAAATTTAATCCATCATACTTTACATTTCACAATCAGTCGCTTGGTAAGCTTTTGCACTTTAGACAACTACGTGTAAGTTTGATACATGTAACCACTAAAGCTAGAAGTCAGCTTCGCCTTGTTTGGAAAATCACATATCAGTCTCAATTCCTTAAAATGATAGTCTTGAATACTTGCTTCTTTTTACTTAGGCTTGCTAATGCCTTCTGTTTTTCATCTGATTTCATGTACAGAAATTATATGTTTAACTACAGAAATGTCTTTTTTTTGTATTTTAGACATTCTCACCAAGAGATACACATGCTCACCTACCATTAATAGACATAAATCAATGAAGAATATGAGATTATGGGAATATATATTCAATACATATTTTTAGAGGTATTGCATACAGCTCTTGGTGTTAAAAAACAATAGTTTTAAATCAGTTTCTGCCTCCATTTTCTTACTTCCTTCTCTGTTGCTTAAATTTCCTTTATGGCCCTAATGAAGGTATTGTTCCTCAGTTTCAGAATTACTGTGTGTTTAGACATTTCTATAGGAGAGTTCCATGTCTTTTCCAGTAGTTTGTCTCCTCCCACCTACTGGCTCCATTCTGAGCTATATGAGATTTGATTTCAGTGGAAACTCTCATTTGCCCAAATCATATTATTTAGGATCACGAAATTCCTATTTTGTCCAATTTATAAACACAGATGAATTTAAAAAGTTAAAGATCCCAAGCAATTTCTTTATATCCAGACTATTGGCAATTGTAGTATAATTAGTAATTGTTCTAGCTGAGACTGTTTCAATCCCTATTAAATAATTGAACAGTCAATGGGACTGAGAGAGAGAAGGAGAAATTGCAAACCTGATTGTACAGTTTGTTGGTTGGTGTTCTCTCCTGGGATACAGAAGAGTCAGGTTACAAGTTTCCGCTCCAACATTCAGTTTAATTATTTATACAAAGAGAAATACCTTCAACCGTGAGAGGAGTTCACACCAGTATATCCAATATCTTGATGATTAGGGTGCTCCCCTGGGATGCTGGGAGACATTTCTTTCAATTCCTGTGCCAGTGAATATTTAATAATTTATACACGGTAAAACTGATTCAAGACAAACTCACACCAGATTATCCAGCCCCTCAATGATTAGGACACTTATTTGTAATTCAAACAGACCTGATTTCAACCCTGTGATCCAATCAGAACCCAAAATCAGGAAGCACAAATATTTGAAAACAGATTCCTCTCTCTTAGACAAGTGCTATGAACTCTGGTCTGCTGAGTAAAATAAGGCCAAACTCTTTATCTGCAGGTTTTGTGAGCAGAAATTTTTTGAGAGCTGACCTGGAATCGGATATTAATTTCCTGAAGAGAATACTTTACTGAGAATATATAACATCAAGTGTTCTCCATACCTATCTCTGAGTGCTTCCATATCTTGGTATCCCCATCTTGCATACCTCATAGCTGTTAGCTTTTGTGAATCCTACTTGTAGGCGTTAAACTCTCTATACTATGTGTAAGAAGTCTGGCCTTCAAACTGGGGACCTGAGGATATAGTAGACTGCAGTGTGCCTAAAGGTTGTAAATGTCAAAATTCAACACTAGCCATCTTCATCTGTATGCACCGAGAGGAGAGAAAATACTCATTGGTATACAAATTGCTTGTACATCTATGTCATGGAAGAAATAAAGCTACTTCAAAATGAGCAGCAGATTAGTTCCAATTGGCTCCAGAAAAAATATTTTACTTGTATCTATTCTGTGTGTAAACATATGGAAATGCTTAATAATTAAAAGTATTTTGAAGAGTTCATAAGAATAGAAATAAGTGATACAAAACCTATGTTTTTCCTGGAATTTCATGACTCATTTAATCCTTATTATTTACTCTTTATAAGGTAGATTCATTTATACAGTAGGTTTGACATAGCTGCAAGTATTCATTAGTGTATAGGGTAAAGGCACCAATGACACAATGTTGTTAAACATTGGGAAAAAAAAACTAAGAAAAAAAAATTCTTGACTAAAGGGGAATTCCATTTCTTTCTCTACAGAATATTAGCTTTTCAAGTACCAAATTCATAGTACATGAATCAATAAGGGTCAGGTGGGAATACCACACATAAATATTCTTATTCCCCTTGGACACCTATATTACTTAGATATGCATAAGGTGTCTAAATTTGTCTGCTTATCTGAATGAAGCAATTCAATCCATGCTCAGGGCAAATCAGGAAAAAGAGAACTTTAAGCACCACCAGTTTGAAAAAATGACTGAAATTTCAGAAAGACCTTGGATTGTACTTTATATTACTGATACAGAAAAAAAAAAAAAAAAGAGTTGCACAGCAAACTGTTATTCTAAATTATCACTGTCATTGTTATTGTAAATAATAAAAATAATAATATAAAGTTTTCATCATGATTTTTTCTAGTAGGTGTATCCGAAACTCCTAAGTCAAAGGAAAAGTGTTTAGAAGGAACTGCCAATTTTTGTGTCTTCCCTGAGCAATGAAATTATTCACTCAACAACAATAAACATTGTGATTTATCACCATGAAACAAAACGTGTAATCTACACTGTACAGGGAAATAATTGTAGTAGTAATCATATTAATAGTCATAATAATATTACCACTTCACCCATAAAATATATTTTCCCTTTCCAACCATAAAAGAATCTCTAACACTTGTTTGTAGGGTAAAAAAGCACTTCAATTTAACATATTTTTTTCCCTTTTACATGCCTATTGTGAAATGTCACAGAAAGTATACAGCTCATTTTCTTGCCAGTTATTCTGTCACACCATTTCCAAACTGCATGTGTATCACAGTTTTTGGTCATCACAGAAGTAAAAAATGAAACTGAAGGACACAGCTAATTAAAGGTGGATTATGATTCCAATACACAACATGTTCTCATCAATTTTCAAAGAAGGTTATGTCATAATATGCTTAGAATGATCTCTTTTACAGGTTTTACTGTGTGACCTCTTCTCCACCCAGCAGTTATACAGTTTAGTGTCACTTGCTAGGTAACCACCAATTGAAGTACCTGAAACTTGTATTTACACATCTAACCAGTATGTGTCCAGAACGGCCAGCAAAGAGTTACCTGAACTGAACACATTCACTGTGAAGCTGGCTAGAAACGCCTTCATGATGTCTTTTGCACAGACCAAGACTGATATTAGCTATTAGCTTCTGGGAAAGGAGGTGCCCAACATGCCACTTCTACCTTAAAAACAGAGAGGCAGACTGTAGTAGAATCAAAAGTGCAAATACCCACATTGCCACAAATATTCATCTCCCTTCCTTATTCCTGACATGTTCCAAGCCCCCATCATTCTTCCATGACAAAATTCCTTCTACTATGTTTCCACCTATTTAGCTGCCTCTGTCTATGAAACTATTGAAATTCTCTGAGATCTGAGCGCTCAGTGTGCCCGACAGATTTCCTCACGGGCATTTGGCTCAGCTCCTTTAGATCCTTCAGGGGAGCACCCTCAGATACTATACCTGCTTGTACCTGTATGACTAGCAGCACAGTGGCACAGACACAAGAGCTACCTTTGAAATTCATCGCAAAACCTATGTATTAGTTTGGGGAGTAAGACTAAATAGCCCTCAAAAGATATGTGTAGCCAGATCTCTTTGCTGGCAATAGTAGGTTATAAAACTCTTATGGTGAGCCAAAAGGATAGTTAGTTGTGCTGAGCATTGTCTGTGCTATCCTATCAGGCAGTACAGACAATGAAAGAATAAAACCTCATGACAAAACTGGAAACGTGAGCAGAACTTCAGTGAGTGAGGAATTTTGAATCAAAACCATAAAAATACTGTTGATTTTGCTTACGCTAGAATATTCTGGGTAAAAGGTTTTGCCATTGGGCAGCTAGTTTATATTTAAATTCCCTTTAGATGAAGTTCAGTTTGGAAAAAGAGCTTCGCATGGAAACTAAAACATCTTTCTTTGTTTGTAGCTTGTTCTGTAAAACATGGGAGAAAACCTGTCCTTATTTCCACAGTTTAAGAAAGGGGCAGATCTTCATCAAGAAAAACATGCTTAACTGCGTAGTTTGCGAGAAGTAGGTTACTAATGCTATTTAACAGCACCAATTATGCTAATTCTTTACACTGCCTTATAGAAAAGGTAGTTAATAACTTGAAGTAAAGGAGACGGGGAGCTATTACTCAATAAACATTGATGCCTAATATACAGTTTAAGGAGTGGTTTGAGCTTGAGTTGGAGGTTTGGGGTTTTTTTTACTCAGGAGCAAATTTTTTCCATCGGAAAGGTGGTGAAGGCATCAATTTCAAAAGAAACTGAGAGAAGGGAAAACTGAATCAAAGAAAAGAAAGCTTTAGTCTACAGAGGTAAAACTGTTTCAAGAATGAAAATCCAGTCTGTAACTCTTGGTAAAATTACTGTCCATTTTGGTAAAGATTTTTTATTCTTCCCATATCTACTGTCAGTTAACATTGAACAGCTCTCAGGTCTTCACAGCTACATGTAAACTGACTTCCTAAAAAACTAATAACAGCTGACAACAGCAACAACAACAAAAAAAGAAGTAAACCTCAAGTCAAAATAACAGAATTTAAAAAAAAAAGAACTTGTAGAGTATTTAGCAAAATTATTTGCTGTTTTAACTGCTTTTGAAATTCTTGTCCTAAGTCATTCCTCTAAAAATTATAAAGTTTACATAGCGTACTCATACTATGATATATACACAAAGGCTGAAAGATGCAAAAAAATATTGTAATAAAGAACTAAAATAAAGAATCTTAAGCTGCTAGGATTCATTTCATTATGAAATGACAGAGCTAGTTGAAATTCATAGGAAGAGTACTAAAGTTAGTTTCTTTTAACTTCAATGAATTATAGGTTGACTGTTGATAGGAAATTTAGGGAGACATCTTTGTTCCAGAAAAGCCTGCATGAAGCCACCTTGAACTATAACTTCAGTGGTTATTTCAGAAAGATTTTTTTCAGCATATGAATGTTTGACTGTTTCAATTATGCAACCTCTTTAAATAGTGATCAGTGTACAGAATATCATAAAATCATAGAATCATAGAATTGCTGAGGTTGGAAGGGACCTTTAAGTTCATCAAGTGAAACCATTAACCTACCCTGACAAAAGCCACTTCTAAACCATGTCCCTAAGTACCCCATCTACCCTTTTTTTAAACACCTCCAGGGATGGTGAATCCACCACCTCCCTGGGCAGCCTATTCCAATGGTTAATAACCCTTTCAGTGAAAAAATGTTTCCTAATATCCAATCTAAACCTCCCCTGACATAACTTGAACCCATTTCCTCTCGTCCTATCACCTGTCACCAAGGAGAAGAGGTCAGCCCCCATCTCTCTACAACCTCCTTTCAGGGAGTTGTAGAGGGTGATAAGGCCTCCCCTCAGCCTCCTCTTCTCCAGTCTGAACAACCCCAGCTCCCTCAGTCGTTCCTCATAAGGTTTGTCCTCCAGACCCCTC